>PVIU01019247.1:22888-36875 GCA_004026605.1 Ondatra zibethicus
GGTGTTCGAAGATGTGTGGATTGATATCCGGGTCTTCTATTCGGTTCCATTGGTCCTCCTGTCTGTTCTTATGCCAGTACCAGGCTGTTTTCAGTACTGTAGCTCTGTAGTAGGGTTTGAAGTCCTGGATTGTGATGCCTCCAGAAGTTCTTTTGTTGCCCAGGATTGTTTTGGCTATCCTGGGTTTTTTGCTTTTCCATATGTAGTTGAGTACTGTTCTTTAGAGGTCTGTGAAGAATTTTGCTGGGCATTGCATTGAATCTGTAGATTGCTTTTGGTAAGATTGTCGTTTTTACTACATTAATTCTACCTGCCCAAGAGCATGGGAGATCTTTCCACTTTCTGGTGTTTTCTTCAATTTCTTTCTTCAAAGATTTAAAGTTCTTGTCATACAAGTCTTCCACTCGTTTGTTTAGAGTTACTCCGAGATATTTTATGCCATTTGTGGCTATTGTGAAGGGTGTTGATTCTCTGATTTTTTTTCTCAGCCCTTTTATCATCTGTATACAGGAGGGCTACTGATTTTTTTGAGTTAATCTTGTATCCTGCTACATTACTGAAAGTACTTATGAGTTGTAGAAGTTCCTTGGTAGAATTTTTTAGGGTCGCTTATGTAAACTATCATATCATCAGCAAATAGTGAGAGTTTGACTTCTTCTTTTCTGATTTGTATCCCCTTGATCTCCCTTTGGTGTCTTATTGCTCTAGTTAGGACCTCAAGAACTATATTGAATAGGTATGGAGAGAGTGGACAACCTTGTCTTGTTCCTGATTTCAGTGGAATCGCTGGGAGTTTCTCTCCATTTAGTTTGATGTTGGCTGTTGGCTTGCTGTATATTGCCTTTATTGTGTTTAGGTATGGAACTAGCTTTTGTAGACCAGGCTGACAAAGAGATCCATCTGCCTCTGCCTCCCAAGTGCTGGGATTAAAGGCGTGCGCCGCCACGACCTGGCCTGAGTCCACCTCTTAAGTGATGTGGCTTTACAGGCTTGAACTACTACCATTTTTTGGATTTTTTTTTGGCTTGCCTGGAATTTGGCTGGCCTGGCCTCAAAGTGGTATAGCTTCTCTTGTTTCAGCCTTCTGTATGCAGGATTACAGGGGTCATCTGTCCAGCTGGGGCAATTGGATCACAGTTTAAGGTCTACCTGAGTTACAGAAGTGAGTTCAAGTAGTAAGTTCTTTTCTCAAAATTATAAGAATAGTAATAATAATAAATTTTCAAAGCCTATTCTGTAGTGCATAGAAAATGCTAGAATCATATGATGTGTCTGAAACCTTGGTGCTTGTCATCTGTAGTGTGTGCTACCTGGGGTGGGAAGGTATTAAGTCTGTGCATAGCAGCCCTTTACAGGAGTTGCTCTTTGTTGCATTTGCAGTGCTGAAAATGGAATCCACTGAGTTTTAATATCCGTAGTCTTTATTTTATGGGAAAAATATGTTACTATTGGTGGGGTGCATGCCACAGTGTGTTTATGGTGGTCAGGGACAACTTTCCAGGAGTTGGTTCTGTACTTCTGCTATGGGATCCAGGTTGAGAAGGTTGGAGTTGGCGTGTACTTTATCCAGTCTGCCTCTCTGTGTTCAGTATATAGGTTTTACATTTTTTGTTTTATTCCATTTATTTGTTTGTTTGTGTGCACGTGTGTGCGCGTCAAGGCTCTCATGTGCAAGTCAGTACAACCTGTTTCTTTCATTCTACCACAGTGTTTTATGTATTACACTCAGGCCATCACTGTTGGCAACAATTGTCTACCTGCTAAGCCATCCTGACCTCAGTGTGTAGCTTTTTATCGATATGCGTGTTTGTTGACATGTACACATGAGTGTTGGTGCCATGGAGACCAGAAGAAGGGTGTAGGGTCCCTGGAACTGGCGTTACCTTTGGTTGCCTATGGCGTTTTGCCTGCATGTGTGTCTGTGCACCATGTGCATGCAGTGCGCTAGGAAGTGAGAAGGGTGTTGGAGCCTTTGGGACTGGAGTTACAGATGACGGTGAGCACCCTGTGGATGCTGCGAATTGAGCTTGGGTTCTTAGCAAAATCAACAAGTGCTCTTAACTTCTGAGATACCTATCCAGTTCTGTATAGCATTTTTATTGTTTTGTATTTTGACAGTTTTTGTATACTCCTGACTGGTCTGTAGCTTGCTATGTAAAACCAGGCTGGCCTTGAATTCATAGAGATCCTGCCTGTGCCTCCTGAGTGCTAGGATTAAAAAAACTGTACCGCTATTCCCAGCATGTATATATTTTATTTTTTTAAATTTATTTCATGTGCATTGGTGTGAAGGTATCAGGTCCCCTGAAACTGGAGTTGCAGACAGTTGTGAGGTGCTTTGTGGGTGCTGGGAATTGAACTGGGTCCTCTGCAGGAGCAGCCAGTGCTCAAAACTGTTGAGCCATCTCTTCAGACAGTCCCTTGTATATAGCTTTTTAAATGTACCTGTTTTGGGGGCTGGAGAGATGGCTCAGAGGTAAAGAGCATTGCCTGTTCTTCCAAAGGTCCTGAGTTCAATTCCCAGCAACCACATGGTGGCTCACAACCATCTTTAGTGGGGTCTGGTGCCTTCTTTGGCCTGTAGGCATACACACAGACAGAATATTGTATACATAATAAATAAATAAATATTAAAAAAAGAGAGAAAGGCATAAAAGCATTTAAAAAAATGTACCTGTTTTGTAGCTATCATGTATCCTCAGCCTAGTACTTGAAGATGTAGTTGCTGTGGAGTTAAGAGGTCAGAGTTGGGTGTCCTGTGTCCCGATTTGTTAGTGTCTGATAAGGTTGGGTTGCATTTGTCACTATAGCTGTGGGTCGTGACCTCCACGAGTGCTGCATACTGGATATATTGCATATTAGATATTTACGTTATGACTCAACTGTAGTAGAATTACAGTCGTGAAGTAGCAATGAAATAATTTTATAGTTGGGGTTGCAGTATTAAGAGGGTTAAGAACCACTGCTCTATAGAATTTAGCTCATCTTCTGGGCAGTGGTGGCGCATGCCTTTAATCCCAGCACTCGGAAGGCAGAGGCAGGTGGATCTCTGTGAGTTCATGGCCAGCCTGGTCTACAAGAGCTAGTTCCAGGACAGCCAAAGCTACAGAGAAACCTTGTCTCGAAAAACAAAACAAACAAAATAATCACACAGAAACTGTATTAATTAAATCACTGCTTGGGCTATTAGCTCTAGCTTTTTATTGGCTAGCTCTTACATCTTAATTTAACCCATTTCTATTAATCTGTGTAGTGACACGTGGCTGTGGCTTACCAGCAAGGTTCTGGTGCGTCGATCTCCTGTCGGTGGCTACATGGCTTCTCTTCAACTCCACCTTCTTTCTCCCAGCATTCAGTTTAGTTTTCCTGCCTAGCTCTATTCTGCTAAGCACCAGCCAAAACAGTTTTATTCACTAACCAATAAAAACAACACATATACAGAGGGACTTCCCATACCAAAATCTTCCTTTATTCCCTATTTGTGCAGCAGTAAAAGCTAGATTATAGGATGGAATGTATATTCAGTTAATTTTTGGCAACTTAAAAAAAAAATCACACCCGAAAATTCTTTACATTTATTAGAAAACAGTTCTTTGATAGGCTTAGGATCAGAAACTCTGATTAATTGTAGGTTTACCTTATCGTAACTTTTTTTGTTTTTCAAGACAGGGTTTCACTGTGTAGACCTGGCCATCCTGGAACTCAATCTGTAGACCAGGCTGGCCTCAAACTCAACAGAGATCCACTTGCCTCTCCCTCCTGAGTGCTGGGAATAAAGGTGTGCGCCACCATCGCCTGGCGTCTAACTCTATTTTACACTGTCTGAATTGCATGAAAAACTGAAACTGTGAGCAGCGCTATGTCTGAGCTATGCTCCATGCTGCCGTCTTGGGGCACTTAGGGTGTTCCACATTTTCATGTCTCCCATGGGGCAGTGTCTCAGCATTTCCAGAAACTGTAATCACCATAAACACAGCAGTTGTAAAGCATTTCAGGAAAGCAAAACCAGGGAGCAAAACAAGAAGTTACTCTAAACATTCAGTTTTGATGGAAATATGAGTTCTTGAAGCAGAGGTGTGTGACGGAAGTGACTCAGCAGAGAGCAGCCTCGTGTCAATCTTCTTTGTAGTCCTAGTACTTTCTTTTTGAGGGGAGCCCCTGAATACACAGTGAGACATACAGCAACACATTCAGACCTTGCATTAGCTTTTGCACTGCAGTAAATTAGTATAACAGTGTGGCTTCCATATGTGAATTCATTTGAACAGTTCTGTAGGTCAGCAGCAGTCTGAACCTGGTCTAGAGTGGAGGGGTTCCTTCTGAGATTCCTACCAAAGAGCCACAGGCATTGTCAGCTGGGGCTCCACTTTTCCATCTTCCTGCCATCCGTCCTATTCTCTTCTCTGACTACCCATCTGCTCCAGTGAGAGCGAGCATGGGGTGTGGCCAGATAGTCCAGGGTGGTTTCTGTTTGAAAGTCTGCTGATGAGTAATTTTCATTTCTGTTACAGTGTGCTTTGGCATGTGGTTCTGAGGGCAGAGGGCAGACTGGGGATAAAGGATAAAAGCACAGTAACAGGCGTTCCACATCATGGTGACACTGCCACTTCTGGGATTGTAGAGTTGTAGATTACGTTTTTGAAATGGATCTGTTTGGTGCTTAGTGGTTTGGCGTTTGTTTTTGCTGGGAGTTAAATCTAGGGCTGCATGCATATTGAGCACTCTACCCTGAACTGTTTCTTCAGCTCAATTCAAATATTTTAAAAATTCTTTACATTTTTCTCTTTTCTCCGTTCCTCCTGCATTTACTGTGTGCACGTGTGTGACTACAGAGTAGCCACAACTGCCTGTGGAAGCTGAGGAGGACTTGGGGTGGGGGTCAAGTCCTCCCTCCCACTGTGTGGGTTCTGAAGATGGAACTCGTTGTCAGGCCTGTCAGTAAACACCTTTACCCAGTGAGCCATCTTTCCAGTCCTCTGCATACCCTCTATCCTGCTCTGGGATCAGGGTCTCATGCTGAGAACTAGGCTCAGGCTAGTTCGCAGGCTAGTAGCCTAAAGTAGCTCAGGCTGGCCCTAAACTCCTAACAGTTCTCCTATCTTTTACATGTCTGGCTAGATGTTTCTGTTTGTTTTAGTAGATCTAAAGTTCCCTTTTCATGGAAGGTGGGTAGGGTCTCATGTTAGGTAGTATTATTTTCAAGTGTGTCAGTTTTGTTTATGCTGCATTTGATTAACTGTGAAACTTAGATTTTTTTTGCCTGTCTAAAACACCTGATAGTCCTAATAAAGAAATGAACAGGCAATAGCAAGGCAGAAGCAAGGATAGGTGGAACTGGCAGGCAGAGAGGATAAAAGGAGAAAAGAGGTGAAGAATGAGGAGCAGCAACAGGAGAAAAAGGAGAAGACACCAGGGGCCAGCCACCTAGTCACCCAGCTACACAGCAAGCCACGGAGAAAGAAGCAAAGAAAGGTATACAGAAATAGAGAAAGATAAAAGCCCAGAGGCATAAGGTAGTCGGGTTAATACAGGTTTAGAAAAGCTGGCAAGAAACAGTCCGAACTAAGGCTGGGCATTCATAACTGAGAATAAGCCTCCATGTGTGATTCATCTGGGAGCTGGGTGGTGGCTCCCAGAAATCCAGAAGAGTAAGAGTTCACAGGACAGTCCACACAGCCCAGGCTGACCTTGAACATGATGTATAATGGAGGCTGGCCCTTTCCAACTCCTGATCCTGTCTCCACTTCCCACAGGCTCCACGTACCCCATGACCAGGGTGTCTTTTTATTTCATATTTCTTATGGTTTTTTAAATGTTTTTTAAAAATCTGCCTTCAAATAGCACCTTGCCTTGTGCCATTTGTAGTGAGATTTTCTCTGTCTCTCCTGCCAGCTCCCAAATCACAACACATTATTATTAATTATAAACACTTGATCAGTGGCTTAGGCTTGTGACTGACAAGCTCTTACAACTTATGTGAACCCATTCTTATCTATCTGAATTCTAGAACAGCCAAGGCTACATAGTGAGACCCTGTCTCAAAATAAAACAAAAAAGTTTTCTTTCTTTTTTCTTTTGTAATAGTGACATGCAGTGTTACTCTTTAGTCATCTGATGTATGTAGTAAAGGGTCTATACAGTGTTGGACCCTCCAGACTGTCCTTGGGTCCTATGCTATTTTACCGTATTGAAGACTGTTTGTGCCTGGAAGCACTGAGGAATGCTGAGTCTCTGGTGTAGCCAGCGCTCTTCCTTTCCCATGGCCACAGCAGAGTGTGCTGTTTGGAGACAGGTGTGTACATGCTGGCACTGAACTGGAACTGTTTGATCTGGTCTTGCTCTGGCTCTGCCCAAGCCCAGGGCACTAATGTGTGACTGGAACCCTGAGGAGTTAGATGAGTAGCCATGCCTGGTGACCTCCTCTCTGGGAAATCATTTGCTCTGTCACTTCCTCCAACCTCTGGTTGGTATTCCAGTTCACTACTTTTTCATTCTAAGTTTGAGCTTTATGAGGTCTTTGGTCTTTTTCTGGCTAAATTACCTGTACCAAGCAGGTATGGCTGAGCAAGCAGTTTTACTTGCTCTGTTGTGGGCTGAATTAGGATGCATGGGAGGGGCTTGACGAAGGGGAGTTTCTGCCTAGTAAGTAGCATGGCCTGGCTTGTTCTTCTCCAGGTCAGGGAGGCCTGACCTGATGGCATACTCAAGGGTGAGATAAGACACAAACTGCAGTGAGTCACTGTCTGTCTTCAGTGTGCAAGACTTTATCCCTCCAAGTTGGATTCTATAGCAGAAGACAATGCAGGTCGCTTATAGAAGAGTGAGGCAGGAAATCAATCTTTACAAAACAATGGACACAGTTTATATAAAATGTTTCAAATGAGCAAAGTGAAAATTAAGCATATTTTTCTTCCACTTTATCTTCAGTCCTTAAGGGTAGGACTGATTGTTGTGTGCTTCTGAGTCTGTCTGTGCACCGCCTCAGCTTTAGCAAGCCACATATTCATGGCTTTGGTCATTGTTACCTACAAAGTAAAATGCTGGAAAGATTAAAGTCCAAGCCTTGTATGCAACAGTAGAGTGAACAGGTGTAGATTGGCTCCTGGCCCAACTCGGCTCCATGTAAATTTCATCAGACGCACAGGACAGACATGCAGCTGGTGTAATTCCAGTCCCTACTGGTTAGTATGACCACTATCACATGATGCTTGCTCTAAGTATAACCTGCCTTTCTGGCAGCTGCAAACACCTGGAGAAGCAGTCACAGAGGCCCTAACTAGACATTATTTGCTTCTAGCTGTACGTTGTGCAGGTGTGGACTGTCAAGCTTGTTTCCTGCTGTTTTTGTAAATGGTAAAAGCAGCTCACTGACTCGTTGGCTCACAGTTGGGTTATAGGTTGGTCTGTTGTCTATGAGAACTGGTGATGAACTCATTGATAGACCAGAAGAATCCCTTAATATCATTCCAGAAGCACCTTTGATCTCTTCAGACCCACAAATAGCTCTTATTAAGATTTAAAGATTATTTTATGTGTATGAATGTTTTGCCTTTATGTCCATATGTGCACCACATGCATACCTGGTGCTCTCAGAGGTCAGAAGAGGGTATTGGACCCTCTGGAACTAGAGTTACAGATGGTTCTGAGCTGCCATGTGGTTGCTGGGAATCGAACCCCAGTTCTGTAGGAGCAAGAAGTCTCTTAACCACTGACCCCTTTCTCCAGCACCTCACCCCACACTACCAAGCTCTTAAACATGTAAAAAAAAAGTAGTCTTTTCTTATTTATTTATTTATTTATTTATTTATTTTTTCCAAGATTGGGTTTCTTTGTGTAGCCTTGGCTATCCTGGAACCAGCTTTGTAGACTAGGCTGGTCTCACAGAGATTCGCCTGCCTCTGCCTCCTGACTGCCACTGCCCAGCTGATCACTTCTGTTTTTTTTTGTTTTGTTTTGTTTTGTTTTTCGAGACAGGGTTTCTCTGTAGATTTGGAGCCTGTCCTGGAACTAGCTCTTGTAGACCAGGCTGGCCTCGAACTCACAGAGATCCACCTGCCTCTGCCTCCCGAGGACTGGGATTAAAGGCGTGTGTCACCACCGCCCGGCTGCTGATCACTTCTTTTAAGAATGTTTTTTAAAGGGCTGGAGAGATGGCTCAGATGGCTCTTCCAAAGGTCCTGAGTTCAATTCTCAGCAACCACATGGTGGCTCACAACCATCTGTAATGGGGTCTGGTGCCCTCTTCTGGCCTACAGGCATACATATAGACAGAATATTGTATACATAATAAATAAATAAATAAATAAATATTTAAAAAAGAATGTTTTTTAAAAAACAGTTTCCATATTTAGCTAAGACTGGCTTCAAACTATAATCCTCTTACCTCATCCTCCTGGGTGCTTATAGGCTTGCACCACCACACGCAGCAAAGAGGAAAGCATTTTAAAATGTCAGTGAGATACTTTACTTAACAAGTTGGCAGAAGTTCACCACAGTGAAGAAACACTCACCATCAATCAGCAGGGAGGCAGGAGCTCTCATACATGTAGTGTGAGCATTGTTCTACATCTTTTTATTGAAGGAAGTTTGTATCCAATAATGAAAATACAAATACATCCTCTGAGAAGTATCACATAAAGGGATTTGTTCTGTAATATGCTTGCTTACAAGGTGATAGATGCTTAAACTGTGGGAAAATTGAAGGTTAGAAACACTTAGTAGTTGATTGGCTAATGACTACAGCTACAATAGACAGTGAGACTACTCATCACTGACAGACTGCTCATCACTGACTGAAATACTTTCAAGACCCAGCATCAAGGTAATAAAGCAAGAGCAGTGTATAGTGCTGTCTGCTGTGGGAAGAAAGAACACACACTGTGCATTGTGTGCATGTGGACACTGGGAGAAACGCTGTCCTGCTGTACAAATGTTAAGGGAAGAGGTAGCATGCTTTACGTTGCAGGTTTTGTATCCTATGCATGGATTGCTTTTCCAAAAAATTAAGTCAATAGAGTGCTTTAAAAGTGGAACTAGGCCATCCAGATGGCTCAGTGGATAGGGACGCTTGCCACCAAGCCTTATGACTGGAGTCTGATCCCCAGGAATCACATGGTTGAGCAAGAAAACTGACTCCCACAGGCTGTTTCTGATTGCCACATGTGCACCATGGCATGCACACACCCACACCTATACGTGCAAGAGTAGAGCTGTAGCAGTAGCAGGCTTTCTTTTGGGCCACCAACCAGCACCCAAATCATGACACAGAAACTTATTAGTTATGAATACTTAGCCTTACCTTATGCTTGTCCCATTAGCACCTAAAACTTAATTTAACCTGTTTCTCTCATCTACATTTTGCTTATGGCTTTTTACTTTCTTTCATTCTGTATTTTCTACTTTCCTGCTTCCTCTGTGTCTAGCTGGCTGGCTAGCCAGCCCTGGGCATCTCCCTTTCTTTCTCCCTCATTCTATTCTCTCATCTCGAGCCTAGATTCCTCCTCCTACTTATTCTGTCTGCCCGCCAACCCCACCTATCCCTCTACTGCCTAGCTTTTTATTAGATCAATCAGGTGCCTTAAGCAGGCAAAGCAACACGTCTTTGCATCATTGAACAAATGCAGCATGAAGAATTGTAGCACAAGCCGGAAGGTGGTGGCACACACCTTTAATCCCAGTACTCAGGAGGCAGAGGCAGGTGGATCTCTGTGAGTTTGAGGCCAGCTGGTCTACAGAGCTAGTTCCAGGACAGACTCCAAAGCTACACAGAGAAACCCTGTCTCAAATAAATAAATAAAAGGCGGTTTTAACACATCTTTGCCTAGTTAAAAGTAATATTCCACCACAGCAATAGTGGTCTGTTAACCTCTGTGGAGTACCTTCAGGGGAAAGCGACACATGAGTATTATAGTGTAGCACGATTAATAAAAACCCAGAGACAGAGATTGGAGTACAGCCTGAAGGTCAGAAAAGCAAAACAGCCAGCTATTGGCTCTTACCTCCACCTCAGTCCAAAATGGCATTCTGCCTCCAGGAGTCTCAGAATGAGACTGTGTGTAAGAGCTGTCTCCTCCCATTTTATATTCCCCTCTAGGGCTGGGAATAAAGGTGCACCACTACTGCTCAGTTTCTTTGGCTGTGACTGCTGGGATTAAAGGTGTGTGTCACCACTGCCTGGTCTACAAGGCTGACCAGTGGGGCTGTTTTACTCTGTGATCTTCAGGCAAGCTCTGTTTATTAAAATACAAATGAAATAATATCACTACATATTTGTAAACAGAGACCGAGCCATGGTTTCCCAGCCACTCAGATCCAGATAATCACACAGAAACTTTATTAATTATAACACCGTTTGGCCAATAGCTTAGGCGTATTCCTAGCTAGCTTTTAACATCTATTAATCTGTGTATGAGCACGAGGCTTTGGCCTACCCGTAAGGTTCTTACGTTTTTTTTCTCCTTCGGCAGCTACATGGCATCTCCCTGACTCTGCCCTCTTTCTTCCTGCATTCAGTTTAGTTTTTCTGCTTAGCTCTATTCTGCCCTGACATAGGCCAAAGCAACTTTATTAACCAATGGTAATGAAACATATTCACAGAGGGGAACATATAAAGAGGAGAACCCCACATCACATGTTGGTCCTGATTTTCCATTGTTTCTCAACAGTGATCAGTGAAGGCTTGGATGGTGAGAGCCTTGGGCTCTGTGGTCAACCCTTAGAAAGGGTTTTCCTTTGTTTTGACAGCTCATTTAAATATCCTTTCGACAGTACTGAAGTCTTTTGTCTTTTTATCTATAGGAACTTACAAGCAGCAATTGGCGCTTATTATGACTTTGAGAGCCCAAATATCAGTGTGCCCTCTATGTCCTTTGTTGAAGACGTCACCATAGGAGAAGGGGAATCTATACCTCCTGATACTCAGTTTATAAAAACATGGCGGATCCAGAATTCCGGTAAGTATATAATGGGAATTTCTATGTTGATTGGTTTTTAGTTTGTTGTTGTTTTTAATAGAATGAGAAGGTAATGACTACAGTGTTCTGACTGAGGTTTTTATTGTACACAGTATGTAGTATTTTCTTACACTGGCACAGTGACTAGACACCAGTGAACTGTCTTAGAATAGAAAGAAGCTTTGTCTATTACTTCATCCAGACACAGTCTAATACTCACTTGCTGCTAGAAACTAGGCTTGTATGTAGTATTGTCTCTACCTGGAGTTCTCTGTTCTTCCGTCCTCCTCAGCAGTCAGAGAAGGTGCCTCCTTGACTAGTGCAGGTCAGGTGGGAGAACTGTGGCCATTGACTCTTTGGAATTCATTCCTGTGTGCCACAGGACTCTCAGAGATTGCACTGGAATATCTATAAGGTAGATATTACCACTTTGAAAAATGGGGTAAGGAGTGAGAATTGTTCACAAGAGTCATTTTAATGAAACACATTGTAACTTAGCACAGTGGCACAGGTGTAATTCAAGCACTCTGGGGCAGAGGCTAGAGGATCACTGCAAGTTTGGGTCCAGTCTGGGCTTCATAATGAAATCCAAATCAACCAGAACTACATAGTGAGACCCAGTCTCAGACAAGCACAAACACTGACAGGTGACCAAGTGAGCACGTTGTTTTCACTTGTTGGTGCATAAGTTGATCATAGTTCTTTGACAGTGGACCTGGTTATGGTATGGTAGATTCGGTGTCTCTTACTACCTGTTGCTTGTTAACTTCTTTGAGTTCTTATCTCTGTCCCATCTAGTGGAGGTTTGCGTTTCCTGGCTGAAGATGGTTTAACACTTAGTAGTGTTTGTTTGATTGATTTTTGCTTTGCTTAATTTCTATTTCACCTTGAAATTTCCCTGTTTTAAATCACAGAAATCTCTCTAGTTCACCTTCATGTTTCTTCTCAGAATTATGCAAACTTAACATTATACATTAAAAATGTTTTCAAACATACATGTGGTTTTCTATTGGTTCATACCCTCCCACCCCAAGGCAGAGTTTTTCAGTGTAGCCCTGACTGTCCTGGAACTCGTTCTGTAGACCAGGCTGGCCAAGAACTCAAAGAGATCCGCCTTCCTCAGCCTCTGAGTATTGGGATCAAAGGCGTGAGCCATCACCACCGGCAAATAATATGTTTTTATTTCATTTATTTTGTGTTATGGGTGTTCACGAATGGCACAACACATGTGGAGTCAGTTCTCTCCTTTCATCATGTGGGCCCTGGGAACTGAACTGGGTTTTCATGCTTGGGACAGGCACCTCTTACCCATTCAGCTATCTCACCAGCCATTTTTTCATTTGTTGAAACAAGGTCTTAATGTATAGCCCTGCCTGGACTACACCTTTGAGTTTGCTTGCCCAGCTATTTATTTGGGCTTTGTTTTGAGACAGGTTTTTTTTTTTGTTTGTTTTTTGAGACAAGGTTTCTCTGTAGTTTTGGAGCCTGTCCTGGAACTAGCTCTTGTAGACCAGGCTGGCCTCGATATCACAGAGATCCACCTGCTCCCTAGTGCTGGGATTAAGGCGTGCGTCACCACCGCCCGGCTTGAGACAGGGTCTTTTCTTCTTCCCCATGATATTTATTGAGCTCTACATTTTTCTCTGCTCCCCTCCCTGCCTCTCCCCTTCAACCCTCCCCCAAGGTCCCCATGCTCCCAGTTTACTCAGGAGATTGTGTCTTTTTATTCTTTCTACTTCCCATGTAGATTATATCTATGTAAATCTCTCTTAGTGTCCTCATCATTGTCTAAGTTCTCTGGGATTGTGGTTTGTAGGCTGGTTTTCTTTGCTTTATGCTTATAAACCACCTATGAGTGAGTACATGTGATAATTGTCTTTCTGTGTCTGGGTTACCTCACTCAAAATAATGCTTTCTAATTCCATTCATTTTCCTGCAAAATTCAAGCTGTCCTTATTTTTTCTGCTGTGTAGTACTCCATTGTGTAAATGTACCACTTTTTTTTTTTTTTATCCATTCTTCAATCGAGGGACATTTAGGCTGTTTCCAGTTTCTGGCTATGACAAACAAAGCTGCTATGAACATAGTTGAGCACATGTCCTTGTGGCATGATTGAGCATCCTTTGAATATATACCTAAAAGTGGTATTATTGGGTCTTGAGGAAGGTTGTTTCCTAATTTTCTGAGAAATTGCCACACTGACATCCAAAGGGGTTGTACCAGCTTGCATTCCCACCAGCAATGCAGAAGTGTTCCCTTTTCCCCACAACCTCTCCAGCATAAGTTGTCATCAGTGTTTTTAATCTTGGTCATTCTTAAAGGTGTAAGATGGAATCTCAGAGTTGTTTTGATTTGCATTTCTCTGATGACTAAGGATGTTGAACATTTCCTTAAGTGTCTTTCAGCCATTTTAGATGCCTCTGTTGAGAGTTCTCTGTTTAAGTCTGTACTCCATTGTTTTATTGGATTACGTGATCTTTTGGTGTCCAATTTCTTGAGTTCTTTGTATATTTTGGAGATCAGACCTCTGTCTGATGTGGGGTTAGTGAAGATCTTTTCCCATTCTGTAGGCTGTCGTTTTGTCTCGTTGACCGTGTCCTTTGCTTTACAGAAGCTTTTCAGTTTCCGGAGGTCCCATTTATTAATTGTTTCTCTCAGTGTCTGTGCTGCTAGGGTTCTATTTAGGAAGTGGGTCCCTGTGCCAATGCGTTCAAGTGTACTTCCCACTTTCTCTTCTATAAGGTTCAGTGTGGCTGGCTTTATGTTGAGGTCTTTGATCCATTTGGACTTGAGCTTTATACATGGTGATAGATATGGGTCTATTTTCATTCTTCTCCATGTTGATATCCAGTTATGCCAGCACCACTTGTTGAATATGCTTTCTTTTTTCCATTTGATATTTTTTGCTTCTTTATCAAATATCAGGTGTTCGAAGATGTGTGGATTGATATCCGGGTCTTCTATTCGGTTCCATTGGTCCTCCTGTCTGTTCTTATGCCAGTACCAGGCTGTTTTCAGTACTGTAGCTCTGTAGT
>PVIU01019248.1:0-36827 GCA_004026605.1 Ondatra zibethicus
AACTCAGAACCTCTGGAAGAGCAGCCACCTCTCCTCCCCCACGTTTATTTATTTATTGTTTGCATGTGGGAAGGCACATGCCATGGCATGTGTGAAAAATCAGAGGACAACTTTAAGGTGTTCATTCCCTCCTCCTACCACGAGGATCTCAGGGACTGAACTCAGGTTCTCAGGCTTGGCAACGAGTGCCCTGTACTTAGTGAGCCCTCTCACTGCTCCCAGCTTCAAACAAGACAGTTTCTCCATCCAGAAACCTTTACAAAGGTAAACCAGAAATAAACTTTAGAAAGTCTTAAACCAGAATGTGGCGCCAAGCCCGGGACGATGCAGACAGAGCTCATCCCTTTAAGTTGCCACGCAAGCACAACCTATTACACAGATGCTCTTTGGAGCCCTGCCTGGTAATTAGTTCTTAATCAGTCCTCCAGTAAGAGAATTTGACAATGCCATTTGTTTATCCTAAATTCACCTGATAATTAGGTCACCATCTGCATCAGTTAATTGGTTTTATACGATGGAAAAATAAGTTTTCTTTATGAACGAGCTTGTAGTTTTGCAATTGGGAGCCAGACTTTCACCGGTCAGGGTTCCTAATCATCCACAGAAACTGGGAGACAGGGCCCTGGTATAGCTCATCAGATTATGTCTCTCTCTGTACTTATGTAATGAAACATTTTATAATATAATGATTATTTCATATTAAGAAGACATTTAATAGAAAAGAATAAATTCATATAGAAGTGTAATAGGTTTATACATACTGTATAATAAGATTTCAAGTTAATCTGAATGACATCTTCAGAGAAGTACCTAGAAAACTAGAATTTGAGTGGACAGAATATTTAAAGGAATACACACACATTTTGACACACGAAGAACTTAATTTTCTTTTCTAAAGAAAAGTAGGGAAATCCTTCCTTTGTTCTTCAAGGGGAGAATCACACTCCATTTCAATCTGTCCTCACCCTCACCTTGAGCAGAGCTCCTCTGGGTCAGCCGTGGTCTTTAGTAACCATGGTATTTGGCATGCTTCTATTCTCATCAGTTTAGGATTGATTAATCCAGTCCCTCATCCATCAGGTCATAATTAGATCGCATGCGCCAGAGACAGGTCTGGACTATGTTGATTCATCTGTGAGTCAGAGGCAGACTCCTTTCATTACGGAAATTGTATTGCATAAAAGGAAACATAATAAACAGATAAATAAATGTACTTAATAATTTATTTACAGTCTAATCATAGGTGCTATTAAGTATAATGAGGACAAATAAAACAGCATGAAGGCCTGAGCTGGATGGGGGATATTGCAAGAAGGACAGGGGTGTTTGAACTATGAAAGATTTCAAGGAAGACGAAGGGAGTCAGTGTCACAAGCAAAGAAAATGAGATTTTTGGCCGGAGGAAGAGAACGGATGTGGGTGGTATTTGGCTGTGAGGAGGAACATGGGGAAATGATCTGTGGGGCCAGAGAGAATTCTGCTTTAAAACATGCAAAGTTGGAGCTTTCTCTCTCTCTCTCTCTCTCTCTCTCTCTCTCTCTCTCTCTCTCTCTTGGTTTTATGAGACAGGGTTTCTCTGTAGCTTTGGAGCCTGTCCTGGAACTAGCTCTTGTAGACCAGGCTGGCCTTAAACTCACAGAGATCCACCTGCCTCTGCCTCCTGAGTGCTGGGATTAAAGACGTGTGCCACCACCGCCCAGCCAGAGCTTTCTCTCTTTTTTTAAAAAAATATTTTTTATGATTTATTTAACTTTATTTTATGTGCATTGGTGTGAAGGTGTCAGATCCCCTGCAACTGGATCTTCAGACAGTTGTGAGCTACCATGTGGGTGCTGGGAATTGAACCTGGGTCCTCTGGAAGAGCAGTCACTGCTCTTAACCACTGAGCCATCTCTCCAGCCCCCAGGGCTTTCTCTTTTTTAAAAATGTATTTTATTACTATTTTTATTGAAACGTTTTCTGTATATGTCTCTGTGTGCAGGTGCCCATGGAGGCCAGAAGAGGGCACTGGATCCCTTGGAGCTGGAGTTACAGGCATTTGTGAGCTGCCTGATGCAGGTGCTGGGAACTGAACTTGGCTCCTTTGGTAGACTGGTGAGGTCCCCTAACTGCAGAAGCATCTCTGTAGCTCCTGAGATGCCTCTGAAAAAGAATACAATAACAGCCAAAAGACTACCCCTCTTTTGATTTTATGTACGTGTTTCCCTTGCATGTGTGTCTGTTGTCCTTGCTTGTATGTCTATGTAGCACCTGTGTGCCTGCTACTTATGGAGAGCAGAAAAGGGCATCAGATCCCATGGAACAGGAGTTGTGAGCAGCCATGTGAGTGCTGAGAATCAGTCCTGGGTCTTCTGAAAGATCAAGTGCTCTTAACAGCTGATTTGCCTCTTAACATCAAAATACAGGGCTAGCTGTGACTCCACTGTGACTCTTCTGTCTTCCTTGGACACCCATTCACACCTAACGTATGCACACATGCAGACACACACTCATAAATAACTAAAATTTTAATTAAAAAAATAAAAATACAGGTGTTGAGGAGACAAGGGGTTAGCTTTTAATCCTCATTAACTGTTAGCATGAGAGGAAGCAGGGTACAGACATGGTTGAAAGCAGGGATCCAGACTTCCTTTGCTGGATACGATGGTGTGGTTTGTGGAAAATGCATGCTCCTATGAAAACAGATTAAAATGGAAATCAGATTTTCAAAAATTAATCTTTATGATATCTTCAGAGAGCTGCCTAGCTAACTAGGATCTGAGTGGGCAGAGCATGAAAAGGAAGGGAACTGGAGTGGCAAGCCAAAATTCTTTATCTGATTTCTGCCTGCAGGCATCTGGCTGTTACTAGGAAGGCTGCTGAACTCCTAGTCTTAGGAGATTGGGTTGCTGGGTGGCTGGAGAAGAGAGCCAAGGGTGAGCTGTGGAAGGTCAGACTCCGGGAGAAAGGGTTCCAGTGAGAGGAGATGGGAAGGTGGAACCTGAACTCTGACTTGAGGGAGGTCCCCTTCCCTTAAGGCTTTCATCAAACGCAATACTGCATTGCACAGGGGAACAAAACTGTGGGTGAAAAGCTCTAATATCTGCCAGGCTCTTAAGGTCAAAGAAGAAAACCTTGGGTTTCAAGACCTAACTAAGAAGAGGAACCCTTCAATAAACACACTTCTTTTGTTTATTATTGTAATTTATGTGTGTGGGTGTTTGGCCTGCATGTGTGTCTGTGTACCAAATGCATGCCTAATGTCCTCAGAGACCAGAAGAAGGCGATGGATGCCCTAAAACTGGAGTTACAGATGGTTGTAAGCTGCCATGTGGGTGCTGGGAATTGAACCTGGGTTCTGTGGAAGAACAGCCAGTGTTCTTAACCACCGAGCCATCTCTCCAACGCCATAAACACACTTTTGTTGTTGTTGTCGTTGTTTTGTTTTTTTCAAGACAGGCTTTCTCTGTGCAACAGCCCTGGCTGTCCTGGAACTCACTTTGTAGACCAGGCTGGCCTTGAACTCACAGAGGTCCGCCTGCCTCTGCCTCTTGAGTGCTGGAACTAAAGGCTTGGACCACCACCCCTGACCTGTAAACGCTCTTCTTTAGGGACTGAGCCAGCTCAGATTCACATAATGAAGTAACATTAAGGTGTCCCAGAAGACCTTAAGAGTCACATAGCTGGGGACTAGAGAGGTTACCTCCACAGTTAAGAGCTCCTGCTGGTTTTCCAGAGGACTGAAGTTCAGTTCCCAGCACCCACATCAGGCAGCTCACAACCTCGTGTAATTCTGGTTCCAGAGAATCAGATGCCCTTTTCCGTATTCCCCAGGCATCAGCACATTTGTGCACGCACACACACACACACACACACACACACACACACACACACATTCAAGGGGCTGGAGAGATAGCTTTCAGTTAAGAACATTTACTGCTCTTGCAGAGGACCCAGGTTTGGTCCCCAATTATCTGTAACTCCAGTTCCAGGAAATCCAACACCTTGTGCTCATACATACACTCAGGCATTCCACATACACATAAAATAAATAAATATTAAAAATAAAATTTAGAAAAGAAACCCAACTTTGAAACTGAGAATCTGCTTGACATTAAGATCACCTTTGTCGGGCCAGGCGGTGGTGGCGTGGATCTCTGTGAGTTTGAGGCCAGTCTGGTCTACAAGAGCTCGTTCCAGGACAGGCTCTAAAACTACAGCGAAACCCTGTCTCAAAAAACCAAAAAAAAAAAAAAAAAAAGTCACCTTTGTTGGGCCAGGCGTGGTGGTGGTGGTGGCGCACACCTTTAATCCCAGCCCTTGGGAGGCAAAGGCAGGTAGATCTCTGTGAGTTCAAGGCCAGCCTGGTCTATAGAGTGAGCTCAAGGACAGCTAGGTCTACACAGAGAAACCTTGTCTCAAAAACCAAACAATCAAAAGGATCACCTTTGTCCAGCCTCAATAAAGAGACAAATAGATTTATTACTGAGATGGGTCACTAGACCATCACAGCTAATCCGTAATAGATCAGCATGTATGCCATCAGCTGGTTTCCCATCTAAGAGCTCAGTGCAATGTGTTAAAGAACACATAGTGCTGGACTTGTTGGATGTCCATGCCAAAAAACAAATTCACAATGAGTCACAGGCTTAAAACAGAAAAAGGAAAGGGGAAATAAAAGGCCAGAGAGATGGTTCAGTGGTGAAAGCACTTGCTGCTTTTGCCAAGGACCAGAGTTCTGTTGCAGTGTCTACTTTGGGCAGCCCACAGCCTCCTGTAACTCCAGCTTCATGGGATCTAACGCCCTCTTCTGGTCTCTGTGGGCACCTACACACATGTAAACAGGATCTTTTTAAACTTTTTGTTTGGAGGAAGGTCTCTATTGTGCCTGGAATTCTTGATCTTCCTGTCTCAGCCTTCCATGTGTTGGGATTATAGGTATGCACCACCATGCCTGACCTTTTTTTCCTTTTGTTTATTTGTTTTTCTGAGACAAGATTTGTCTGTGTAGCCCTGACTGTTCTGGAACTCCTGCTGTAGACCAGGCTGGCCTTGAACTCAGAGATCCACCTGCCTCTGCCTCCTGCATGCTGGGATTAAAGTGTGTACCACCACGGCTCGGCTCCTAATTTTATCTGTATAGAAACTTTTAATATAATCGTTGTTGAGAGGATTACCATTTTCCTTATGGACCTTGGTATCTTTATTGAAAAGGTACAGTTGTCCATGTGAGTTTTTGCATCTGCTGCTCACGCCAAGTTCTTGGAGTCATCTTGTCTTTCTCTCCCTTGCTACCTATCTAGTCCATCACCAAATCTAGCTGACTTTAACTTCAAAATATTTCGTTCCTCCTGGCACATCACTCCCAAACCATTGACTGCATCATCATTTTGCAGTTGACAGGTCAGAGTAGAAAAGTGTTAGCTTAGGGTCTATCCTAGGCAGGATTTCTATTACTTCAATCAAACACCATGGCCAAAAGCAAAGTGGGAAGGAAAAGGTTTATTTGACTTCCACTTCCAGATTGTAGTCCATCATTGAAGGAAGTCAGGACAGGAACTCAAACAGATCAAGAGGCAGGAGCTGATACAGAGGCCATGGAGGTGTGCTGCTTACTGGCTTGCTCACCCTAACACAGGACCACCAACCCAGGGATGGTATCACCCACAATGGCCTGGGTCCTCCCCCATCAATCACTAATTAAGAAAACGCCCTACAGGCTTGCCTACGGTCTGATAATTTGGAGGCATTTTCTAAGTTGGGGTTCCCTCCTCTCAGAGGACTCGAGCTTTCCGTCAAGCCGATGTAAAACTAGCCAGGATGGGGTCTGACGTGGTTGCAGTTGGGTGGTGTCCCTGGCTGCAGTCATCCTCAGATTCTTCTGTATTCATATGTCTGCTGCAGAATCTGAGCTCAGGCATCCTTCTTCCTCTGTCTCTCTGTAAGGGTCTCCTGATTTGCTCTCTCTCTTTACGGAACCGCAGAATAGCCAGACTTCTTACACAGAAGCGGAAGATTATGATGGCAGCAGCGTGGTTGTCTCAAGTCCATCATCAGCATCTGTAGACACGGGCTTCCTGCTGCCCTCAGCAAAGTCACAGCTGCTTGCACCAGGAGTGGGTTAAGAACCTGGGTGCTTTCTCGCTCAGAGCCCCTTGCTGATGTTGTTGAAGTGGTTATTATGGGATTCCCAACCAAAGTGAACATGCAAATGTGTCTTTATTCAATAGCTGCAGTGGATTGATTGGCAATGCCTTCTAAAAGATACGTCCATGCCCCAAACCCTGGAACTTGTATCACCTTTGATGACAAAGGTGTGAATGTCCCTTAATATGATAAAACATCTGGCTGGGTGGGATGCGGGATGGGTAAGCAATTGCGAGCATATGCTGCTCTTACAGAAGACCCAGGTTCTGTTCCCAGTACCGCTTGGGGGCAGCTCACAACTGCCTGCCACTCTAGCACGGGGGAGATCCGACCGTTCTGACCTTGTTGGCACCTGCATTCAAGTTCACTTACCCGCATACACATAATAAAAAAATAAAGATGGGACTGGACTATTGATCTCAGATGAGGAACTTAATTTACCCAGATGAGCTCTGAATACAATTACAGCTGTCTTTACAAGAAAGACATCCCAGCATGGTGGCCCACCCCCTTAATCCCAGCACCCAGAAGCAGAGGCAGGTGGATCCCTGTGAGTTCAAGACCAGTTGTTATCTACATAGTGAGTCTAGGTCAGCTAGGGCTACACAGTGAGACCCTCTCTCAAAAACAAAACAAACTAGAGAAGAATGTGGCTGGTGGCAGGGATAGAGGATGGCATAAGGCTTCTTCAGGTCCAGGAATTGCCAGGGCATTTAACTTCTTCTAGGGCCTGCACTGTGACCTGTAGCCCTGTCTTCTGCTGCTTTGGCTTCTCAGGGCACTTCACATTCTAACCTCCGACTCTGTGGTAGCAAAGTCAGTGGTCAGTGGTGGCGTCTGCAGTCCTCAAAATTATTTTCAATCTGAATCAGTGGACAGCATAGTCTAAAAAGCATGTCTGAGTGTATATATGCCATGCCTGTGACCATTGTGTGTACATAGTCTGTGTGCATGTGTCTTCGTGTATATATGCATATGACCATAGTGTATATGTGTGCGTGCATGTGCCTACGTGTGTGCATATATGCATATGTCTATGCATGTGCACACTCTAGCTTAGTGCTGGATTCTTTGAGTTTTTGTCTTAAAGGACAAAGGAGCCCAGCTCCCTAGGGTCCAGGACACATACTCTACCCTGCAGATGCACAGAATGTAATTTTGGAGCAAAAATATATTCTGATTTCTGATTAGTAACATATGCTTGAATAAAATCAGCACAAGGCTTTTGGTTTTCTTTTTTGAGACAAAGTCTTATTCTTTAGCGTAGGCTGGCCTGGAATTCGTGTGCAGTGATGTGTAAGTGCCTACATACATGAGTGCACGTGTACGCACGCGTGTGTGTGTGTGTGTGTGTGTGTGTGTGTGTGTGTGTGTGCGTGCTCGCACATGTGTGCACAGAGGTCAGCAGCAGGCTTCAGGTGTCTTCCTCAGGTGCCCTTTCTACTAGAAAGCTAAATACACACATGCAAAGTCTCAGAGGCTGTATTGGCACTGAGAGGGAGATCCTACCGATCTAATTCCGTTCTCAAAGTAGACATCAACATGAAAAACAGACTCCCTGATCCATTTGCAGCCTCCTAATGGGCTTCACATAATCAACTGAACCTGTTGAAAATGAGCGTCTTACTTGATATTTTGTAGATAGTTCTGGCAAGTACATCAGGCTGAGAGCCCACACGCCTGGAGCCCACTTCACTCAAAGCCCCATGAGCTGCAGGTGGCAATCCCACTAAATGCCGCCATCTTTGGCCAAGCCTTTAAAACCAGAGCAAGTCAGGGAGAAGAGCGAGTGTGGGCTTAGGCCATGAAAGATGGAGATTTTTTTGCCTAGTGTGCCATTGTACGAAATCTTCTCCTATCTGGATGCCTTCAGCTTGCTACAGGCTGCCCAGGTGAACAAGGTAAAGACTCTCCACTTTTTTACTGCTGTCTAATTGACCAGCTCTGTGCCTGAACTCCTCCACTTTGTATATTCCCACAAAAGGCCCCGTTGGCCTTCCCCTCCCCCACAGCCCTGCCGTTAGCTCACACAGCCTTTCTTCACTCCTTAAACTGACTCTATTCAGACCTGTCCATTCGGCTCTGAGGCACTAGCTCACAGCTCGGGGACTCATTTGCTTCTCTTGACCAATGGGAGTGTCAAGCTACAGGACAGCAAAGGGATACGCTGAGGGCTTGTGAGCTAGCATCATCCACTCTGAAGACCTCAAATCCTGGTAAATGAGCCAGGCGTGCTGGCGCACACCTGTAATGGAAGCACGTGGGAGGCAGAAGCAAGAGGACCAGGAGGTTGGGTCATAGTAAGTTAAATGGTGAATTTAAAGCTGTCATGGGCTACGAGAGACCCTGTTGCAAAACAGTAATGGTAACAACAAAATTCTGTTAAAGGAACAAGCTGAAGGGTGGAGTTGTGCCGCTGATATGTGAGACCCTTGAGGCTCCCAGGTCAAAGGTTTGGAGACTGGCCCTCCTTCCTCCAAGCTCTCACAAGACGACTTGTGTTTGCTTGGGGTAGGGCTCCCCAGGCTAGCTAGGCCTGGAGAGCTGGGACTGCGTTTGATGAACCTGTGTAGGCCGGCCCAGCACAGAACAAATAGCGCGGGGGGAGGCTTGCTGACTGACTTAAGGACTCCTTTCTTTCCTGCAGAGCTGGCATGAGGTTACAGGCAGTGATATCCTGTGGAGGTAAGGAAAGGGGCGGGATGGGGCTTCTGAGTCCACCCCTGCACCTCCGGAGTGTGAGATACACCCAAGAGGATGAACCTGGTAAGAAGCACGTAGACTGTGAAGGGGGCTCCGAGGAGGTGACCTGACTGGGATATCGTGACTGTGCCTTGCAGAAAGCTGTGTCTGAAAAGATGGCCCTGTTGCGACGTCCCCCTAGAGTTCCTGAACGCACAGACTTGGAAGCAGTTCTTCCTTCGCCAAACTAGGCAAGAACACTCTATGACCCGGGCAAAGCCAGAAGACTTCATCTACAAAGAAATACCTGGGGACTTTGGTATGGACACCCAGTCACTATTTCCCCCATTCTATGCAGTCTTATATTCTCATTGGATAAGAGATGGGGAATGAGAATTTAATGGGTTGAGGTTGTCACGGAACCAGTCCTGATTCTTGTCTTGTCGCCTGTGATCTGAAGGAAAGACCCAGAGTGATTGCCTAACAGTGTAAAGCCAGCCCAGCCCTATCTCCTCATTCCTCCAGAGGCTTCCTCCCCTCCCCAGAATATACAGAAAATTGAATTGGAAAATTACTAAATAACATAAGCTGTTATTTACCTTTCCCTAAAAACCTCCTTGTGACAGTTTTCTGATGGAGAGCTACTTTGATTTTTTACATTGTTTTTAGCATATGCATATGTGATTATGTACATACACATTATGTGTTATGTCAGAAGACAACTTTGTGGAATCCATTCTCCTGATGGAAAGTCTTGTTGTTCGAGACAAGGCCTCATTATGTAAACTGGCCTGGAACTCGATATGTGGACCAGGCTGGCTTCAGACTTGAGATCTTTGAGATCTGCCTCTTACTTTCCTGGGACTAGAAGTGTATGCACCACCACACCTGGCCTTTTTTTTTTTTTTTTTTTTTTTTTTTTTTTTTTTTTTTTTTTTTTTTTTTTTTTTTTTTTAGAAAGGGTCTCATGTACCAAAGGCTAACCTCAAACTCACCATATAGCAAACAGCAATGACTTTGAATTTTGGATCTTTCTGCTTCCAGATGAGGGCTGGGATTAGGGTTTATGGGATTCTAGGAATTGAACCTAATACTCTACCGACCCTAGTTACAACCCTAGTCCCCAGGACCTGCTTTGTATCTCTAGAAACAGATTAAAGAGTAAAAATATCTGAGCAGAGGCCAACCTGCAGCTTCTTTGGCTGCCTCTCTTCATCCTTCCCACAGCTGTTACCCGAGCCTTCCTGCAAAGGAAGAGGGAAATGGAAACAAACCTTTTTTGAGTCACCCCTCAAGTATCTGGTGTCCAAATATTGTTGGGGTTTCCTTGCAGGACTGGGTAATGTGAACTATCTCTCAGGGAGTGGCTTGACCAGAGAAGGACAAGGGAAATCGGTTGTGTGTGTGGTGATATCCTTGACTTGCCTTTCCACCTGGGATCTTCGAGAGGTGAGTCTGGCCCAGGAGCAGCTAAAGGGACCTAGACCTGAGTCCTGAATTAATCTCTTGTTGCTGAGATGGGGTCTCCTTGTACAGCGCAGGCTGTCTTGGAACTTCGGATGCAGACTGACCTGCGTCTGCCTCCCCGGCGCTTGGGTTTAAGGTGTGCACCCACCACTCTTGGTTTCTCCTTTTTTTTTTTTTTTTAAGATTTATTAATTTTATGTGTACAAGTGGTTTTCCTGAATATATGGATGTGTACCACATGTGTGACTGGTGCCCGTGGAGGTCACAGGACGGAGTCAGATTTAGTTACAGATGGCTGCAAACTTTGGGTGCTGGGCACTGAACCCAGGTTCCCTGCTGATTCATCCTCTGCTGCCCCTCCATGTCTTAAAGTTTTCGCTTAGAGAGCTTTCACTTACTCGGTTAGGTTTACTCTCAGATTTTTTTTTTTTTTTTTACATTTCTTTTTTATTTTATATGTGTGTGTGCCTGTGAGTTTACGACGGGGTCGGCAGAGGCAAGAGATGGCTGTGGGACGTTGGGTAGGCTCTGGGCACCCACCTGGGGTCCTCTGCAAGCGCAGTGACTGCTCTTAACTGCTGAAGGGTTTGGTTGTTGTCTTGAGGCTGTGCTTCCTTGCTTCTTCGCTTTGTTTATTGCTAAGAGGAAGGCCACTGGTTTTTGTTGGATGTTAATTTTGTAGCCTGTCAATTTGCTGGGAGCTTATCAGTCCTAAGAGTTTTCTGGTGGAGTCTTCAGGGTCTCTTCAGTACAGAATTACAGCTGGGTGATGGTGTTGTACGCCTTTAATCCCAGCACTCAGGAGGCAGAAGCAGGAGGATCTCTGAGTCGTGGCCAGCCTGGTCAACAAGAGCTAGTTCCAGGACCAAAGCTACAGAGAAACCCTGTCTCTAAAAAACAAAACAAGACAGAATCAGTGTTTGCAAATAAGGCTACTTTAGCTTCTCCCTTTCCTATTGGCATTCCTTTTGTTTGCTTCTCTTGGCTTATTACTCTGGCTAAAACAATACCATACTGTGTTAAGAATGGAATAAGAGTGGAAAGTGTGGCTCTCCTTGTCTTCTTTCTGATGTTCCTGGAAATGCTTTGAGGGCATCCAAGAGGGAACAGTAAAGGAACTGCGGATGTGACTGCTCATTTGACTATGGTTTTATCATAGATATGAGAGAACAATCAGAGGCATCTTGAAGGGTCCAGAGCAGAGAGAGGAAGGAGACTGAACACGGCCAGCAGGCTGGTGATGGCCAGAGCTAGGGAAGCAGGGGAGCAAGAGAGAGTAGTGGAGACAGCAAGAGAACAGAGCATAGTGAGAGTAACAGAGAATAGTGAGTTAGAAGCGGGTGAGTAGTGCAAAGGGCCGGGAGACTGGATGGGCGCTATGAACTATATAGCAAGTACTTGTGAGTAGGGACCAAAGGAGCCTGGAGGCCACTTCGATATGCAGCCATAAATATGTCAATGGAACCATACATGCCTCCAACCAGGTGGGCAGTAACTCTTTGGCAGTCGGGAACTGGTTTCAGAACTTCCTGAGGGAATGCTGGCTTTTATCTAACCACCAGAAATCCTGTAGTCTGGCTTGAGTTCATCTCTGGCTATCTGGACTGTCTGAGACCTAACATTTACCATTTAGTGTAGGTGGGTGACAGGGCTGTGTGTATCTTTTCCCTTTTGATTTCTTCAATAACTCCACTCATCAGTTAATTTGATCTTCGTGAATTTGCATATGTTCCAGAGATCCTATGACTGTTGGTTATAGCTTTGTTACCAGATGGAATACAAGCAATTCTCTTAGAATATATGCTATATATTCTGTAATATTTGGATAAAATGTTCTATAGATGTCTAAGTTTTTTTAACCTATGATGTAATTTAATTCGGTATTTCTGTTTGTTTTTTCTGTCAGGATGACCTGACAGTTGTTGAGAGTGGGGTATTAAAGTCACCCACTACTGTTGTGCTGGGATTATCTAATTTTCCAGGGGTATTCGTTCTTCAAACTTGAGTACCCCATTGTTTGGTGCGTATGCTTAAAATTGCAATGTCCCCTTGATGGATCGCTTCCTTTCCTTTCCTTTCTTCCTTCCTTCTTTCTCTTTCTTTTTTTGTTTGTTTGTCTTTTGAGACAGGGTTTCTCTGTAGCTTTGGAGCCTGTCCTTGAACTCACTCTGTAGACCAGCCTGGCTGCGATTAAAGCATGTGCCACCTCTGCCCGGCAATGGATCATTTTCTTAATCAGAATGAAGTGACCTTTATCTCTTCTGGCTAGTTTCAGTTTGAAGTCTATTTTATCAGATATTAAAAGACTACCCGTCTGTTTCCTAGATCCATTTCCTTAAAATTCCTTTTTCACCCTTTTATCCTAGGGTAGTGTCTGTCTTTTTATGGTGAGGTGTATCTTGGGAGACCTTTTGTTAAGAGCTTTGTTTTGATATCTGCTCTTGATCTCTTATGTGTTTTTATATCTCTTGACTCAGTTTTAATAGATTTTACTAAAGAACTCTACACATTTCTTTCTGACTTTAGAGAGACACCCATGGTGCTAGCACACAAATTGTGTCAAGGCACAGCTTGGTCAATTTAGGGAACCCATGCAGGTGTTGTGGAAGCAAAGTTTGCGTGAGTTTTAGATCTGCTGACCCTGTGTGTGCTGCCTGTGTGCAGGAGCTGTGCTCTCCTGGGCATAGGACACTTGACACAGGCTCTTCTCCCCAGGATTCTTCCTATGGTAGTGTCTGCCACAGAGATTGAGTACCTCATCCCAGGAGCTAAACAGAACAGAATGTGGCTGGCACTGGGCGTAGTTCCTCTTGGGACCTTAAGCTGTGTGTCTTAGGAAAGGCAGTGGAGCTGCGGCAACATTGCTTGACACCGTACCAGTACACCTGTGTGTGGGAGAATCGGGGAAATCTCGGTTCTCTTTCCCCATCTGGCTTGTTAAAGATTGGAACCCATATACAGCCCTGGGAGAGGGATAGTGTGAACCTTTACCCTAGTCCCTGTGGGAAAGTACACAGGCCTGGCCATGCCTGTAGTTCTTGAGGGCAGTACCCATGGTTTGCCTCTGCATCATGACGCCAGATCCCCCACTGTGCACTCCCTGCTGGTTTGGGCAAGAGTTTTCTTGTGTACTCTGACTTGTGAGACAGCCATGTGCTGAGCCAGTATAGTAGAATGTCTATGAGGTCCCAGGTAGACTTATCTGACTCCCAGGCATGGGGTTGCAGGCTTTCCCACTCCCACAGCAGTCTATGGGGTCCCAGATTTGGGTTTGCAGCTTTTCTCCCAGAGCAGTATAAACATAGGGCTAGCTTTCTTCTCGAGGAGACTCCTGGTTAGAGCATTCTATGGGGGTTCTGGTAGGTGAATTCTTTATTATCTCTGTGACTGGTCCTCTTGAAGATATTAGCAGTAGGTGACGATATTCTTTATCTTGCTATGACCTTCCCTGTTCTGAGTTTGCAAGGTTTCATTTTTTTCTACGGTTGAATCCCAGTGCTCTGCAGTCATGTATCAAAGCACACAGCTGTGTGTCTGTGTCCCCCACCCCCATGGAGAAGCGGGTGAATGAATGCTGGATGCCTCTAAGAGTACATACTGTTTATCCTCTGTTCTCAAATATTTTTTTTTCTTTTAGAAGGCGAAAAGAGTCTGTTATATAATGATGGGATGAACATAGTTCGAGAGAAAGTCTCAACGTGCTGTCCTGGCTACTCTGGAACTATGTAGACCAGGCTGGCCTCCAACTAAACAGAGATCCGCCTGCCTCCTGAGTGCTGGGACTAAAAGCATGAGCCAACACACTCAGCAAATGTGTTTCGTTTTTGTTTGTTAGATAAGTCACTGTTTTGTTTGTGTGTGCTTGTTAGGTCACACACGTTTAGAAACATTGTCAATTGTCACAACAAAGTGGAAATGTACTATAATGAATTGGATGATCTTGAGGTTGAAGGTTTTTTTTAATTTTCTTTTTTTGGTTGTTCTCTTTTAGGAGATTGTTTAAAAGAATATCAGATGATCCTAGAACTCACTAGGCAGCCTAGGCTGACCTCAGACTCATAGGAACCCTCTTAGTTCTGCCCCTAAGTGCTAGGATACGATGGTGGGTCAGCATGCCTAGCGGAGAGCTAAGGGTGGAACTTGACTTCAGCCTCTCGAGACTCAGTCATGTGCTACATTGTACTAAACACTTTGACAGGTTACCTTTCAAAGGAATCAAAGTGGGAGTCACATTTTAGTGAAAGATTCACTCAAAGGGGAGATTGCATTTAGGGGAAAAAGGGGTTCCTAGTAGTTCCCATGCAAATGGAGTTTGGGCTTAGAAATGGTCATATTGATTGTTGCCTATATTTTTATTTAATTCCCTTAATATTTATGCTTTTGGGTGGTGGTGTGTGGATGGGTGCATTTGTGTGTTTGTGTGTGTGTGTGTGTGAGAGATGTTTCTAAGCTAAAGAAAAGCCTGGAAGAGAACCTGGTTTTGTTTTCAATGTATAAGAGTTGATGATACAATAACAAATTTTGTGATGATTGAGTCATTGTGAATAGGTTTTGTGTGTTATAAAACAATTTTAAGTGGAGTGTGTTGGCGCATGCTTTTAATCCTAGCATTTGGGAGGGAGAGGCAGGTGGATGAGGCCAGCCTGGTCTACAGAGTAAGTTCCAAGACACTAGGGCTACACAGAGAATCCATGTCTTGAAAACCCAACCAACCAAAGTTAATACTGCCAGAAGTGGTGGCCAAGGCCTTTAACCTCAGCATTCAGGAGGCAGAGGCAGGTGGAAATCTGAGTTTGAGGTCAGCCTGGTCTACATATAGTGAGTTCCAGGACAGCTAGGACTGTAGAAAGACCATCTCAAAAACATAAATAAAATAAATAAATAAAAAACCAAGCACTAGCCCCACAAGCAGCGGCGATAAGAGCGCACTGCACGCTGCACTCTTAGTAAAAGGCAAAACTGGCCTGAGTACAGGGTGACTGACTGTTCCTCATACATGTTTGTGAGAGTCAGTTCTCTCCTTCTGCCATGCGGTTCCTGAGGACTGCACTCGTATCATCTGGTTTGCGGGCAAGTGCCTGCTGAGTCAAATCACCAGCCATGTTTTTCTTTACAGTCTGGAGTGAATGCTTACCTCTGAGCATTGTGCATATGTCCTGTTTTCATGTCCACTCTTGCCCCCAAGTAATCTACATGTTTATAGTTTTCTTTTTTTTTGTTGTGTCTCTTTTTCTTTTTTGAGATAGCCTTGTAGTGTAGCCCCAACTGGTCTGTAACTCGATATTGTAAACCAAACCGGTCTCAAACTTAGTGTTCCTCCTGCTTCTGCCTATCTGGGCTGGGGTGACAGGCATGTGCCACCATGCCTAGCTAGAGATGCTTAGAATTTTCATGTCCTTTGCGTGTAAGAAGTGGTTCCAGTCTGGAAAAGGCTTCCAATTAAAGTTGGTGGGTGAAAGCAGCGGAAATAGCTCCTCAGACACATGGCTGTCTTTGTTCCGCAGGGTGTTATGACCTGGGTAAGCCCAGCACAGTCTGCCAAGATTGAGAGAGTGGCTACCCTCCCTGAGATGCACTTTGCAATCACAGTAGATATGAAAGCGACCATCAAGGTGTGGAACTGTCGTGACAGGGATGCTCTGGCGACTAATGCCATGTTCACTTCCTGTGGGTCGCTGGAAGCTGTCCTTACAAAGGATGGCCCATTTGTCTTGGTAAGTGACCCCCCAAATCTAGAGTAGGCATACAGAATAAAACACTGGCCAGTTTGAGGTCCCATCACTGTCAAATCTGTTTGTCCTCTTGGAGTCGTCTCTGCAAACCTGAGAGTCGGTCACAGCACACCGACAAATGACGGCTGACCTAACCTCATGTACACTTCCTAGGCCATCTTGTTTTTCTTCTTTTTTTGTTTTGTTTTGGTTTTTCAAGACAAGGTCTCTTTCTGTAGCCTTGCTGTCCTAGAACTTGCTTTGTAGACCAGGCTGGCCTGGAACTCAGATCCTCCTGCCTCTCTCTGTCTCTCAAGTATTGGGATTAAAGACGTGTGCCACCATCACTATGCTCCTAAGCCATTCTTTTAAAAATTAAAAAAATCTTTCTGGGGGCTTGGGGCGAGATGTGAAGTAGGAGTGTGAAGACCTGAGTTCAAATCCCTGGCAATCACATAAAAAGTGGGTAATAAAAAGTACCTAAGTATGCCAGCGGCCCCAGTGCTGTTGGGGTTTGAAACAAAAGGGTGACTGGGGCTTGCTGGCTGCTAGTCAGTCTTGCTCCAGGTTCAGTAAGAGACTACCTCAAGGGAATAAGGTGGAGACCAAGAAAGCAGGATGCCTGATGTATGTACAGCTGTGCACATCTACATACACATGCACAAATATACATACAACACACAATTTTTCTAAATGATTTTACATTTTTGTGGTGTGGGACAATGGTCTGTATTCTGTCAGTTATATTTTAAATAAACACTGATCGGCCAGTAGCCAGGCAGGAAGTATAGGCAGGACAACCAGACAGGAAGTAGAGGTGGGTCAATGAGAACAGGAGAATTCTGGGAAGAAGGAAGTCCATTCCTCAGCAGTCCTGGCCCAGCCACAGAGCAAGCAAGCTGTGACTGCCTTGCTGAAAAAGGTACTGAGCCATGTAGCTAACATAGACAAGAATAATGGGCTAATATAAGTTATAAGAGTTAATAAGAAGCCTGAGCTAATGGGCCAATCAGTTTATAACTAATGTAGACTTCTGTGTGATTTCTTTGGGACTTAACAATTGCGGGAACTGGGCTGGACAGAAAACTCAGACAACATTTTTGCTTCTTTCAAATGTTTATTATTATTTTTAATGTTTTATTTATTCTTGTTTTATATGTATTGGGTGTTTTGCTTGCATGTACATCTGCATGAGAGTGTCAGATCCCCTGGCACTGAAGTTATAGACAGTTGTGGACTGTCATGTGGGTGGTGGGAATTGAACCCAGGTCCTCTGCAAGAGCAGCCAGTGCCCTTAACCACTGATCCATCTCTCTGGCACTCAAATATTTACTAATGTGGAGTCCATAATTTGGACAGAGATAGTGGAGAGAAAACTGAATTTTATCAGATAGTAAGGAAAAAGGATAATTTTGACACCCCAGTGAGTCCTTGGGGAAGAGTGGTTTAGGACTTAGAAAATCTCCCTTCTCATATATGTGTGTGTGTTTGAGTCAAAGTCTTTTTTTTTTTAAAGATTTATTTATTAAGTATACAGTGGTCTGCCTACATGCATGCCTGTAGTCCTGGCTGGCCTGGAACTCACTGTGTAGACCATGCTATCTTCAAACTCAGATTAGCCTGCCTCTATCTCCTGAGTGCTGGGGTTAAAGACATATGCTACCATGCTCTGAAAAAGTCATATTGTTTTGTTTTTTGGGTTTTTGTTTGTTTTTTGAGAAGGGTTTCTCTGTGTAGCCCTGCCTGTCCTGAAACTCACTACTCACTATGTAGACCAGGTTGGCCTGGAACCTAGAGATCCACCTGCCTCTGCCAAGTATTGTGATTAAAGGTGTGAAACACCACCACCCGGCCCTGTAAAAGTCTTTTAAAAAAAATTGTGTAGCCAGGCAGTGGTAGCACACACCTTTAATGTCAGCACTTAGGAAGCAAAGGCAGGCAGAACTCTTGAGTTTGAGGCCACCTGGTCTACAGAGCAAGTTCCAGGACAGCTATTACTGTTTCACAGAGAAACCCTGTTTTGAAAAACGAAAAAAAAAATTAATCCTGGGCGTGGTGGTGCATTATGCTTAGTGCCCTTAGAGGTCAGAATAATAAGTCATTGGAGCCCCGGGACTGGAGTTAACAGTTGTGAGCTGCTGTGTGGTGCTGGAGTTGAGCCTAAATTCTCTAGAAGAGCAGCTGCTCTCAAAAACCGCTGAGCCGCCTCTCCAGTCCCAGAAGGTCTCATTTTTTTATTTCTTAAAAATTTTCTTGGCTGTAGACATATTTTTTTTTTTAAACTTATGCCTACAGTGTTTTGCCTGCATGTACGTCTGCATGCCAGAAGAGGGCACCAGATCTCATTACAGATGGTTGTGAGCCACCATGTGGTTGCTGGGAATTGAACTCAGGACCTCTGGAAGACCTGCCAGTGCTCTTAACCTGAGTCATCTCTCCAGCCCCCAGGTCTCATTTTTTTAAAGAATCTATTTTTTGTTTGTTTGTTTTGTTTTGTTTTTCAAGACAGTGTTTTTCTGTGTAGCTTTGGAGCCTGTCCTGGAACTTGCTCTGTAGACCAGGCTGGCCTCGAACTCAGAGATTCTCCTGCCTCTGCTTCCCGAGTGCTGGGATTAAAAGCATGTGCCACCACGGCCCGGATTAAAGGTCTGTTTTTAATAATCGACTGTGTGCAGGTCTGTGCATGTGAGTACAGGTGCCCACAAAGTCTAGAAGAGAGAGATTCAGATCCCTTGGAGCAGGCAAGGGTGAGACACCTGAGGCAGGCACAGTACGCACTGAGCTGTCTCCCTGGGCTCTTAGAAAGTCTTACTTGGTGGGATTGTCTGAGCCGCTCTGGGGGGCAGGCTGGTGCATCTCAGAGTTGCCAGTGCTGCTTCCTCCATGTTTCAGGTTTTCCCACTGATGGACTGCTGGTGCTTTGATTTCAGGCAGGTGACGTTTTCGGTAACCTCTACATATTTAGGATTCCTGACTTACAGCTCATTTCTAGAGTCCCTGCATTGAAATATACTATTGACCATCTCCACTGCTCTCCTCAGAAGGAATGGGTCTTCCTAAATAAGAAACATCCACACATCTCGCCAAAGGTAGGCCCGTTCTAGCAACTTCAACTTCAAGGCGGGAGAGTCAAGGACGATCTGGCCCTCAGGGAGGACTAGGCAGACTGCTCCTCTCTCCTGGACCCTGTTGTCCTCAGTCAGAAGTGATACTCTGGGAAGCAGTACTGCTCAGTTGCGTTGGCAAATGTCTATTAGTGTCCTTGAAACCCGGCTCAGCCAAAGGCAGGTGGAATAAGGGTCCCTGGAAGCCTTTACTTTGCTGGCCTTGAACTCAAAGCAACCTTCCTGCTCCTATCCTCCCCAGGAATCCACCTCTAGCACTGGTTTTCAGATACGGGCCACCATACCTGTTGGGAGGCCTTGCTGGTCAGATGTTGCAGTCTGCCATGACCATGGCCTGGCAGTTCTCTCTGAGCTAGGCACAATTTGGAGGACTTGTCCCGTGTCCCCCCCTTTTCCTGCCCTCCCCCTGAATTCTTCCTGCTATCTATCTGTAGTCTAACCTTGTTTGGAGAATGTCTCTAAGCACAGTGCCTGACTTAGCTCAGGTGTGACCCTTGACACAGTTCACTGCACAGGAGCTTGAAGCTTTCTGCCTGCTGCCCAAAAGGTAATCAGACCTTGTGTTATACAGAGCCTTAGGATGGGACCCTGCTGCCACATATGGAGCCTTAGGATAGGAGGGTGCTGTTTAATACAAATTAGGTGATGCCCCAGCCACTGTCCCCTTCCTGTGTGTTTTCCTTACTCTGGAATAAAGCTGAACTCTAACACGGAAGCAGTCTCCCGGAAAGTATTTCTGACTTGCTCATAGCCCAGACAAGGCTTTGCTTGCTGCTTCTGCCCTCGTGGCTCAATGGTTGATGGACCATGGGGAAAGAGGGGACCCACATGTACCCAGTGCTCTTTATACTCCCTTCCCTCTTAACTCCCTGCTCTCTGGTGCTAGTTCATAGGTACTGGGAGGCAGAAGGTCGGCTCAGAGGCCAAGCCCTTCCTCAGGGCCCATGCATATTTATTTGCTTTTGTACATTGCTGTACTTTCAGAGCCAGCCTGGGTTATGGTAAGACCGTCTCGATGCCTCCTCATTAAAAAAAAAAAAAAAAAAAATCAGTCCTGAACTGGTCCTCTGCACAGAAAAATCTACTTCTGTTTGATGAGGAGTTCGTTGTCACCCTTTGACCTAGGTCAGGGACTCCATTCTATTTCTGCCTCAGAATATGGCAGGAGAGGCAGGAAGACAGTGAGTTACAAATCCGTTAAGCAGAAGCAATGACTACTCAGCCCTGTCTGCGGTGGCAAAGGGAGCCCCTTCCCCTGAGGTGCAGGCGTGCCAGACCCCTACTGAGCTGCTCTTTACTGACTCTGCTGTGACCCTCTCTCCGCAGGTGTTCTTGATGAACAGCTTACTGAGGCCATCGGAGTACCCCACCCCTGTGTTTGCCACTATAACACCTACGTTATGCGATGGCGCCTTCTGGACCCCACGGCGGGAAGACAGGATAACGCTGATGTTCCAGAGAGGCCCCTGCAGAGCCTCGGGATTTACCACATATGATATAAAAATGGAAAAAAACAAGAACAAAATAGACATTAGAGGTAAACCTCGCCACCTTAATTTCTCAAGCCAGGCATGATGGCACATGCCCCAAATTGGGAACCTACAGCTGGAAAGCTTCACAGAGGGGCCATCTCCTAAAACAAAGATCAGGCTGGTGAGGGAGCTTAGCATGTGCACCTTTGTGCATACACACACACTAATGATAGCTAAAACAGTAAAAAGGCCAAAATGGTGGTGCATACCTTTTAATCCCAGCACTTAGGAGGCAGAAGCAGGCAAATTCTGTGAGTTTGAGGCGAATTCAATGCCTGCCTGGTCTACCAGCCAGGGCTGTTACATAGAAACTGTCTCAAAAAAACAAAAAAACAAAAAAAAAACCCAAAAAAACCATGAAACAAAAACAAACAAACAAAACAAAAAACAAACAAAAAACCCCTTTATTATGGGACCGGCAAAATGGCTTAGAGAGGTAGTTCTCAATCTGTGGGTCATGACCCCTTTGCAAACCTGTCTCAAAAAATATTTACATTATGACTCATAACAGCAAAATTAGTTATGAAGTAGCGATGAAAATAATTTTATGGTTGGGGGTCACCACAACATGAAAAACTATATTAAAGGTCTCAGCATTAGGAAGGTTGAAAACCACTGGCCTAGACACAGGGACACTCAACTGCCAGGCCTGATAACTTAGTTCTCTCCTTCCATGTGGGAACTAAACTAAGTCCCTCAAGTTGTCCCTAACTGTCACATGTGTGCCTGTGGCATGAATACCTACACAAACAACAATCATGTAAAAACAATTTTTAAATTTAAAAGAAACACTATTTTCTTATCTCTCCCAGAAGTACTCATAAGAAGCCATAAATGCATGACTTTGGTTATTTTTTTATTTTTTTGAGACTGGGCTTCTCTATAACCCTGGCTGTCCTGGAACCTGCTTTGCAGATCAGGCTGGCGTTGAACTTAGTTATCCACTGGACGCTGGGGTTAAAGGCGTGTATCCCCGTGATGATTGGACTCTGGGATTAAAGGCGTGTATCCCTGTGATGATGCAAGTCTTTGTAAAAGGAGCAGAAGGCTCCTTAGCTAAGCGTGAACCCACGCCTCTTTGCTGGCTACATTCCACTGGTCACTTCACTCTACCCTGCTCTCCTGGGCAGTATATTTCCATTTATGTTGACAGAGGTTTCTGTTCTGCCCGGTCCCAAAGAAACACACAGAGGTCTGTATTAATTATAAAACTGGCTGGCCTAGTAGCTCAGCCTTATTAGCACTTACATCCTACATTAACCCTTAATTCTTGTCTGTGTAGCCACGTGGCTTGGTACCTTTATCAGGGAGGGATTCTCATCCTGCTTCCTCTGTGTCTGGTTTTCTCTGTGACAACTACAGACTGACTCTTTTCTTCTTCCCAGAATTTTCCTGTTCTCGTCAGCCACCTCTACTTTCTGCCTGGTTGCCTGGCCTATACTTCCTGCCTGGCTACTGGTCAATCAGCATTTTATTAAAACAATACAATTGACAGGGTACAAGGCCATTGTCCCACAACACATTTATATCATGTATTAGGCACTGGGTTCTAATGTCCTTCCTCAGTACAGGTGTCTTTCCAGTGTTCGGGCTATTGTTGATTGTTCACACTGTCGGTGTCACAGCCTGCCTTTTCATGGTCAAGGCCATGGATCTGTCAGTCCATTGGACTATCTTCATGGTCTCTACCAGGTTAGAGTCCCATGGAAATAGGGGTAGGATTCAGAAGTTGCCCACATATTTCGTGTTTTTCATGGAGCAGTGCATGAAGTTGCAATGATTCAGAAGTTGCCCACGCATTTTGTGTGTTTTGCATGGAGCAGTTCATAAAGTTGCAGCCTTCCAGTTACCATATTACATCGAGAGCCTAGGATGGATGGGAGTCAGCGATAAGAATGCGATTGTGTTTTCAAGCAAGTCATCTCTATTCGTCTACAACATGCAAGGCATCCAGCTGCAGAGATTTGAAGGTTGCTGCTTGCAAAGGACCATGAAATTACTAGTGGTATGTCTGGGATGCTTCCTTTCCAGTGGGTTTTTTTTTTTTTGTTTGTTTGTTTTGTCTTGTCTTGTTTTGTTTTGGGTTTTTTGAGACAGGGTTTCTCTGTAGCTCTGGAGCCTGTCCTAGATCTAGCTGTTGTAGACCAGGCTGGCCTCGAACTCACAGAGATCCACCTGCCTCTGCCTCCCGAGTGCTGGGATTAAAGGCATACGCCACCACCACCTGGCTCAGATTTAGATTTTTGTTTTTGTTTTGTTTTTTGAGACAATGTTTCTGTGCATATCCTTGGCTGTCCTGGAACTTACTCTGTAGACCAGGCTGGCCTAGAACTCAACAGAGATTCGCCTGTCCTTGCCTCCCAGAGCACTAGGATTAAAGGCGTGCATCACCATCTGTATGGATTTACGTTTTTTAGCTTATTACTTTGGGACATGTACATATGCATGCACACGCAGAAGCCAGAGGCCAGATTTCCGGAGTTAGTACTTTTCTCCTTCCACCCTTAAACAGACTTGAGGGATGGAACTCAGAGTACCAGGCTCACTAGCAAGTGCCTTTACCTGATGGGCCATCTCTTGGGCTCTTTCCCTGTATTTTGATGTGACCTTGACTCCTGTCCACTCACATCTGGGTGTCGTTTGAAGGATCCCGTCCACGTCATCTCTACATTTACTGATGGCTCTTTGGATGTGTACACATGGGAGGAGAGAAGGCCGTACCTCAGGAAGTGTTACCACCTGCAAAACGAGACACATGTGGAACCACCCAGGTAAGCTCTGCAGCTTAAACTCCATCTTAATAATAAAAAATTCTGAATAAAAATGCATTTTTAAAATGCATTTTACTTTCTGTAAAAAGATATGACTAGGTTTATGATCCCAGCATCACATAAAAGGTGGTATTGTGTTGTGTGTGCAGGAGGATCCAGAAGTCCAAGGGCATCTTCAGCTATGTAGGGAGTTTGGGGACCAATCTGCACTAACTGAAAAGTCATCTGAAATAAAAAAGATGAGAATTGGCTAGACATAATGTATACCTTGTAATGTAAAATGCTGCAGATCTTGGAGGCTGCAGAGGGCCACGGGTCCCAGGCAGCCAGGCAGAGAGCCGCATGGTAGGTGAGAGACCTCAGACAGGTGCACCATGTAGAGTGAGGTTGGATATTTATTTAGTGAGTTATGGAAGGGAAGGGGAAAAGGGAGAGAGAGGAGAGAAACAGAAGGGGGAAGGGGAGTAATGGGGAGAGACAGAAGCTGCCTTTTTGAGATGGAAAAGGGAAGAGACTCAGGCTGGAAGTTGAAGATCAGCTTGCCTCGGATGGGGGAGGGAGTGGGTGTGGCCCGTATCTTAAAGGGACAGAGCATTCCATTACATACCTTTAATCCTAGCACTTGGGAGGCAGAGGCAGATGAGTCTCTTGTCAGTTCCAGGCCAGCCTGGTCTACATATCTGGTCCCAGGATAGCCAGGGCTATATAGACAGAGATGCTGTGTTTTAAAAGAAAACCAAGTGTGGGGGTGCACGGCTTTAATCTCAGCCCTCGAGAGGCAGAAGCAGGCAGATCTGAGACCAGGACCAGCCTGCTCTATAGAGAGTTCCAGAACAGCCAGGGTTGTTACACAGAGGAACACCCTGTCTGGCGGGGGGGGGGGGAGAATTGCTAGTTCTTGTGATTGTGGCACATACAGATACATGTCAGCAGTTTGACTCCCACAGTAGAAATAAGACCGTGCCTTCATAGTTTGTCTTTAATGGCAGGATGGGCCTCTGAGTTTTGTACACACTTGGGTTGCTTCATTCATGGAGTTGATTTTTATCTCCATTTGGCAAACTTTTCCCTTGAGTTTTACTTGCCTTCATCCAAATTAATTTCAATGAGCAAGGCGTGCTGGTACATGCCCAATTCCTAGCACTGAGCATACTGAGGCAAGTATTCATTGCAAGTTTCGGGCCATCTTGGACAATTTAGTGAAACACCCCTTACCCTACTCCCAGTCTCCAAAAGAAGGGGAAAAGTTTACTTTGAATTGTATTTTGTCTTTTTTTTTGAGATGGGGTCTCTCTGTATAGGCCTGGCTGTCCTGGAACTCACTCTGTAGACCAAGTTAGCCTTGAACTCAGAGATCCACCTTCCTCTGTCTCCTGAGTACTGGGATTAAGGTATAGGCCACCATTGCCCATCCTGAGTCCATTTTCAACAAGGGTCAACGGCACATGACAATTTACCAATATAATTTATATTACATGTATGACATAATGATATTTTCTTCCTATGGATATGGGAGCACACACCTATAATTTCACCACTCAAGAAACTAAGGCAGAAGGATTACCTCAAGTTTGAAACCAGCCTGGGTTACATTCAAATTCAATGCTAACCTATATAGTGAAACCTTACTTCAAAAAATTTTTTTCCACTCTGTGGGCTTTCTCTTTATTCTCTTTGTTTTGTTTTGTGTTTTGTTTTTTCCCACTTTGCTGTGGATAAGCTTTTTAGTTTGATTCAATCCCATTCGCCAATTCCTGGTTTGGTCACCTGTGTTTGAGGTCCTAGCCAAGAACTCTAGCCTAGCCCAGAGTCACAAAACATTTTCTATAGATTTGCTTTTAGTCGTTTCCAAGTTTTGGGTCCTGATCTTACCTTGAATCTGTTCTGAGATAATTATTGAATTACTGATTAGTGGGTGATACAAGAATGTGGTGTTTAGCTAATTTCCTCAACACCGTTTCTTGGAGAGACTGTCGTTTCCCTTAAATCGGTTAACCATGAGTGTGTAGATTCTGTGACTGGACCGTGATGGACCTGTTTTTATGGCAATGCCATTCTGCTTTGCTCACAGTAGCTTTGCACGACGCATTTTAAAATCTAGTATTGTGATAACTCTTAGTTTTGTTGTTTTGGTCAAGAAGGCCTTCGCTATTTAAAGTGTGTGTGTGTGTGTGTGTTGGTTGTTTTGAGACATCCATTATATCCCAGGCTGGCCTGGAAATTGCTATGTAGCCAAGGCTAGCCTAAAGCTTTATGTATCCAAAGATTGCCTTGAACTCCTGATCTTTCTGCCTCACTCAGTCTCAGTCTTTTAAATGTCATCAGTTTATTCTCTTTCAGGATTTGAAAAGGGCTTTACTATGTCCTCCTGCCTTCTGTTGATGTGCTGAGAGAGCTATTGTCATTGGAGTCTGTTACTCTGTAGATCCAGGTGTCATGTCCCTCTGATTCAAGTTTTTTTCAGTGTTGTGTGTCATTCCCCTCCTCCCCCACGACAGGGTTTCTCTGTGTAGTTCTGGTTGTCCTGGAACTTACTCTGTAGACTAGGTTGACCTTGAACTCTGAGATCTGCCTACCTCTGCTTTCAGAGTGCTGGGATTAAAGTTGGTGGTGGGCCACCACCACCCAAATTTTGTTCAGTTTAGAAATTTGATTATGATGTATCTAGTGTGAATATTTGGAATTTAATGTGTTTGGGCTTGATCAGCTTTTGACTCTGTAGATTTACCAATTTGTCTTTCTTGTGCTGGGGGAGTGAATCCGGATCTTGCACATGTAAAGTATGAATTCTGCTAATGAACTTTACCCCAAAACTTTAGGGCATTTTGTTGTGTTCTTAACATGCCTTGTGGGGGAAGGGTTGCTATTTTTTTTTTTTTACTCAACTCAATGCAGAGGAAGAAATGGATGACAGGGCTCCCTGAGTCTGCAGGGCCAGGATCAGGAGAGGCATGGACTTGGATTTGCACTCATGGGGCAGGTCTGACATTTATGAGCTCCTGAGAGAGCGTGGTAGATATGTCCCTCATTAATAAGCAATGAGCATGATTGGCAGGACTGCGCCACACCATCTCCATGTCACCTGATGGGAAGGGACACATTGATGCTTCTACTATATCCACTTTGTGTAGACCAAGTATAGCCAAGGGAGCAGAATTCAATTTTAAATGAATTAAAAATCTTTTGTTTGTCTGTGTTGGAGTCGAAGTCTCACTGTGTAGCCTAGACTAACCTCAGACTGCCTCAAACTCATCTGTTTTCCTGCCTCAGCCTCTAAGTTGATGTGATTTAAGGCGTGTGACATCACACTGTGCTTCTCTTGTTGCTAAGTTCAGCTAGCCTGTCAGAGAACCGAGAACTGTGGCGGAGGCCTAGCACAGGTGGCTGGGATTGGCACTCATGCTAGGAAGTCTACGTTTGCCAATGTGTGCAGCTACACAAAAATAACCTGAGATGGCTTAGCAGGTAAGGCAGCTGGCAACCTGAGCTGAGTCTCTGGATCTTGCTTGGAAGGAGAGAGCTGATTCCCACAGGTTATTCTTTAATACACACACTGTGAATGAATAACTTCTTAAGTTTTTTTTCTTCCTTTTTGAGACAGGGTTTCTGTGTGGCTTTGAAGCCTGTCCTGGAACTAGCTCTTGTAGACCAGGCTGGCCTTGAACTCACAGAGATCCGCCTGCCTCTGCCTCCCAAGTGTTGGGATTAAAGGCGTGCGCCACCACCGCCCGGCAAATTCTTACGTTTTAAACGTTTAGGACTGTGAATAAAGAGCCGGCATCAGTTGATGCTGCCCCTCCCACCTGTGCACTGACGTCTTGTATGTTTGTTTTTCCCCTTTGGCAGCATTATCTCCAAAGCACAGTGTGATAACGTGAGCATAGCTCGAGTGGTGGAAACGGGTTCCGGATGCTCCTTTCTGTCAGCATATATTTTGAAAGTCTGCTCCTGAAAACTAATTGAATGGGCTGTGTGTCCTCTTCCTTACTATAATAAACCTCTATTTGCAAGGCCAAACTTGTGATTTTAGTGTTGCTAAGAAGTGATGAGGACAGATGTGCCTTTAATCCCAGCACTCAGGAGGCAGAGGCAGGCGGATCTCTGAGTTCGAGGGCAGCCTGGTCTATAGAGTGACCAGGGCTACATAAGGAGACCCTATCTCCGAAACAAAACCATGGCTAGATGTATATGCAATTTGGTTGTCAATCTGTCATCCCATTGGTTCTAGAGTTGACCAGGTTGTGTGGGCAGCTGTCCACCTTTCCATGTCCATCACTGTAGAAGCTGGGCTCAAATGAAGAGCATTACTTTCCTGGATAAAAAAGCACCTTTTAAGCCAAGCAATAGTGGTGCACTGTTGCAAGGAGTGGGGCCCCTTTGTTTGTCCTGGCCGCCCGGCTAGCTTACACCCGAAATAATCACACAGAAACTGTATTCATTTAAACACTGCCTGGCCCATTAGCTCTAACTTCTTATTGGCTAATTCTTACATCTTAATTTAACCCATTTCTATTAATCTGTGTATTGCCACATGACTGTGGCTTACCAGCAAGATTCTAACCAGCGTCCGTCTCAGGCAGGAGATCCATGGCGTCTGCCACTCTGCCCTTCTTCCCAGCATTCAGTTCTGTCTTCTCCATGCCTACCTAAGTTCTGCCCTATCAAAGGCCAAGGCAGTTTCTTTATTCAACCAATGAAAGCAACACATAAACAGAAGGACCTCCTACACCAGTGCATGCCTCTAATCCCAGCACTTGGGAGGCAGAGGCAGATAGATCTCTCAAGTTCGAGGCCAACATGGTCTACAGAGTGAGTTCCAGGAGAGCCAGGGTTACACAGAAAAACCCTGTCTTCAAAAACTAAAAAGGCACTTTTCAAATTTTTTGAGATTGTAATATGGCTCTACCATTTCCCCCTTCTTCCTTCCCATATACCCCTTCCCTGCTCTATTTTGAATTCTTAGCCTCCTTTTTTCACATCATTTTTTAAATTAAGGGTGTGTGAGCTGAGGAGATGGCTCATTGGTTAAGAGCACTTCTGCTCTTCCAGAGGACCTGGGTTCAATTCCCAGCACCCACATGGCAGCTCACAACTGTCTAATCCAGTTCCAGGGGATATGTTACCCACATATAGATAAACATTTGGGCAAAACACCAAGGCACATACAAATCTTAAAAAGAAATCAAAATAATTATTAAAAACAGGGCAGTGGTAGTCTATGCCTTTAATCTCAGCACTTGGGAGGGAGGCAGAGGCAGGTGGACGGATCTCTGAGTTCAAGGCCAGCCTTATCTACAGAGCAAGTTCCAGGATGACTGGGGCTACTTAATCTGAGAAACCTTGTTTTGAAGCCCACCCCACCCGCTACTGTGCCAAAAAATAGTTTAATTTGGCTTATGGATTTAGAGGGTTAGAGTCAATGTGGTGGAGCATGGCGGCAGGAACAGCTAAGAGCTCACATCTTGTTTTGTTTTTGTTGGTATTTTTTTTCGAGACAGGGTTTCTCTGTAGCTTTGGAGCGTGTCCTGGAACTGGCTCTTGTAGACCAGGCTGGCCTCAAACTCACAGAGATCCACCTGCCTCTGCCTCCCGAGTGCTGGGATTAAATGCGTGTATCACCACTGCCTGGCAGGGCTTCCCTCTTGATCTGCAAATAGGAGGCAGAGGCACTCTGGGAATGGCATGAGTCTTGAAACCTCAAAGCCTGCTCATAGTACCACACCTGCTCCAGCAGGGCCACACCTCCTAATCCTTCCAAAATAGTTCCACCAACTAGGGACCAAGTATTCAAACAAGTGAACCAGGGGTGGGGAGGAGATTCTCATTCAAATTGCAACACATGCACACCACAGACAGGCACACCACAGACAGGCACACCACAGACAGGCACACCACAGACAGGCACACCACAGACAGGCACACCACAGACAGGCACACCACACACAGGCACACCACACACAGGCACACCACACACAGGCACACCACACACAGGCACACCACACACAGGCACACCACACACATCCACATACAAAAAGTTCATGACTAAGTCACTTGGGAGGTGAAAGCAAAAGGGCCCTCAACAGAATGGTGACCAAGGTTAGCATGGGTTATATGACACCCTGTTGTAAAAGAAATAAGACCAAGGGACTGGAGAGCTGACTTGGCAGTTAAGACCATAGCTGCTCTTTCAGATGTCCTGGGTTCAATTCCCAGTACCCAAATGGCAGCTCACAACTGAAAATCCAGTTCCTGGGGATCTAATGTTCTCTTCTGGCCTCCAAGGCCCTACATGCTTCTGGTGCACAGACGTGCAGTCAGACAAAATAAAGCCCCTGGGTGTCTAAGGAAGGATGGCGCATGTCTGCAATCCCAGCACCCAGGAGGCTGAGCCCAATCACAGGGAATTCAAGGCAGCCTGGACTATGTAACACCCTTAAAGTAAATAAGGCTAATAAGGATAAATTTTCTGAGTTGGGGAATGAAAATAATACAAAGTGAAAAAAAGCAGGCAAAATGATGTCTTCATATCTTCATAGAAGTCTAAGGAATTTCACAATGAAATTCAGGGTTTCTGCCAAATTGGAGACCTCATCAGAACTCAGATGCCAGACTCCTGGAGATGAGCTGAGGGGACTCTTGCCATTGGAAACAAGTGATGGTGCTGGCTCAGAGACAGAACAAAACCAGAAATGACTCCAAAATTCAAAAGAAAGGACACTCATTCTTGGGCTTTCTGTTAGCTGAAGTCCCAGCATGATAGAGGCATCACAAATTAACCTGAGGATTTTATGAAAACATCATTTGAAGCAAGGCTTTAAAAGCAAAAGCTGTGTCAGATGGCTCAGAAAGAGCACTAGCCAGGCAAGCCCGATGACTTGAGTGTTCATTCCCTGGGACCCACGTGGTGGGAAGATCTCTAACTCTGAAGTTGGTCTCTGAGCTCCACCTGCACGTTCTGGCCTGGGTATGAGCATTTGCGTGTCTTCACTACCCACACACAGACTGGCCTAAAAAGAATTAGAGAAGCCACAGGAATCAAACCGATTGGAATCTTAGCTTCTCTGCAGCCATCCTGTAGTCAAATATGCTTATGTCCACTTCTGATCTGCTGGTCCAGGCCAGATCCAGGTTCTTCCTCAGTCACAGAAGCCCGACAGTCAGCACCTGCCAGTAGTCACTCATCAATCCTCGCCTCCCATGTGTGGTTGATATTCTGCTAACGCTGAACTGATGAGTGTGCATCGGGCTGACTGAGGGGGGATTCTGGGACTTCTCATTGTCTCAGCTCTCCAGAACGTCTGGGGCTTCAAGCTGTAGATTAGAGTATTAATCCATGCCATCCCTTTATTAAAGCTCTTTGACCAGATAACCATTTAGTGACATTTAAAATAGCATAGGGAGGGGCTGAGGGATGGTTCAGCAGCTAAGAGCATTTGCAGTTCACAGCCTTCTGGATCACCTGTAACTCCAGTTCTGAGAGATCCAACACTGTTGTAGGAACCCTCTTGTTCGTTCCCGGTTGCCAGACTCAAAATAACTGCACAGAAACTGTATTAATTAAATCACTGCTTGGCCTATTAGCTTATGCATATTTCTAGCTCACTCTTATCTCTTAAATTAACCCAGTTCTATTATTTTATATTTTACCATGAGGTTTGTGGCCTACCGGCAAGGTTCCAGCTGGCAGCTCACGTCTTTCCCCTCTGGTGGCTCCATGGCATTTCCTGCCTCTGCTGCCTTCCTCCCAGCAATTCAGTTCAGTCTTCCCCACCTAGCTCCATTCTATCCTATCACAGGTCAAAACAGCTTCTTTATTCATTAACCAATAAAAGCAACACATATACAGAAGGACTTCCCACACCACAACATCCTCTCCTAGCTCCTCTGGTACAAGGCAGGCACATGGTACACATACATACATTCAGAACACACATTTCAGTTTCAAAAATTAAGACCCACATACCCATAAAATTAACTTTTAAAAAACGGTCCAGTAAATAGTTTAAAGCTATAGATGTGAGTGCCGTGTTGCTGTTTCCCTTTCTTGCTCTACGTCTTTAAAAACAATTATTAGATTTATGGGGGGTAACATGCATGTTGCAGTGCACATGTGGAAGTTGGAAGGCAGCTTTCAGGAGTAGGTTCTCTCCTACCTTTTGGGTTCCAGAGGCAAGTGCTTTTACTTTCTGAGCCATCTTGCTAGCCCCTCCACATTTTTTTTTTTTTGAGACAGGATATCTCATTGAACTGGAGTTCACCCTTTCCTCTAGGCTGGCTGGCCAGCGAAGCCCTAGAATCCATTTGTGTTGACCTCTACTGCCCAAAGCGTGCGGGTTAAAGATACTGCAGGGGATCTGAACTCCTTCACTTCATGTCAGCTCTGCACTCATTGAGCCAACTACCCAGCCCCAGACTTGACTAGTGTATTCTGTACGGTAACATTCACAGGAAAAGCCATTCTTAATCACATAAACTTTGTGTTAAAAGCACTTTGGGACAATCTGGACCTGCTCCTACCACACAGAAGTGTGGACTGAGGTTGTTTTTCCCTATTGGCATCCATTATTTCATGGTAAACAATTTGAAAATCTTAAGTGGAAAGTTCTCAAAGTAGGCTGAGGATATGGTAAAGTGCTTGCTTAGCATGCCCCAAACCCTAGATTTGATCCCTGTCAATACACACACACAATGTTCATAAGTTTTAAACTTTTACACTGCAGGTTGGAGAGATGGCTCAGCAGTAAAGAGCACTTGTGCTCTTGCAGACGGCCTAGGTTTGATTCCCAACACCCACAGAGTGGCTCCCAGCGGTCTATCTTCAGTCCCTAGTTTCAGAGAATCTGATCCAATGCCCTCTTCTGACCTCTGTGGGCACTACATGCATATGGTACACAGACATGCATGTAGGCAAAGCCACACATATATAAAATAAAAACCTTTAACCTGCTGGGGATAGTGGCACACATCTTTAATCCTAGCACTCAGGAGGCAGAGGCAGGTGGATCTCTCTGAGTTCAAGGCCAGCTTGCTCTACAGAGCAAGTTCCAGGGCAGCTAATTCTATGTAGGGAACCTTGTCTCAAAAATAGTAAAACAAAAAAAAAAATCTTAACATTATTCTGGGTTGATGTGGTAGACCAAGCTTTTAATCCCAGCAATCAGGAGGCAAAGGAAGGTGGATGTCTGAGTTCAAGGCCAGCCTGTTCCACAGAGTGAGTTCCAGGACACCCAGGGCTACACAGAAAAACCTGTCTCAAGAATAAATAAAAAATGGGCTGGAGCCGGGCGGTGGTGGCGCACGCCTTTAATCCCAGCCTCGGGAGGCAGAGGCAGGGGGATCTCTGTGAGTTTGAGGCCAGCCTGGTCTACAAGAGATAGTTCCATGACAGGCTCCAAAGCCACAGAGAAACCCTGTCTCGAAAATAAATAAATAAAAAATAAAAATAAATAATAAAAAAAAATGGGCTGGAGAGATGCTCTTCCAGAAGTCCTGAATTCAATTTCCAGCAACAACATGGTGGCTCACAACCATCAGTAATGAGATCTGGCGCCCTCTACTGGCCTGCAAGCATACATGGAGACAGACCACTGTACACATAATAAATCTTTAAAATAAAAAGTATACTCTATTGGTTACTTTTCTCATTGATGTGACAAAATATCTGAAAAATCACCTCAAGGGACAGTTCATTTGGGCTTATGATCTACGGGGAGACAGTCCATCATAATGACATCATGGTGGCGGGAGTGAAGAAGTTGCTTACAGTGTGTCTACAGTTCAGCAGAGCTGAACACTCTCCTGCTCCTTTGTCCCTTTTTAGTCAGTTCATGGGATTGTGCTGCCTGGGTTCAGGGTGGGTCTCCCTCCTCGGTTACACCTCTCTGGGAACAACCTCAGAGTTGCCTAGAGGTATCCAGACAGGCTGACCTTGAACATTAACCCACCACCCACATTCTAAGCAGTGTTGAAAGCTTCCTTGGTTTCATCCAGGGCGTGAATCATCCTTTTGTCCAACATGCGCCCACTCTATACACTACCCATTCATCAGTCTCTTGTGGCTGCCTGCCCTCTGGGACAAACTGTCACAGTGTATCAGTCACTGTAAATGAACACAGCTGAAAGCCGGAAGATCAGCGTCCTCATCAAACAAAGGAGATGCGGGGTTTATTCAGGGCTTCTGCAGTGCTCACAAGGGAAGGCACTAAAGGGCCAGGCACATTTTTGAGTAGGCTCAATTTAAAGTCCTAATCCAGGAGAGACAGACTCGGGTCTGTATTTCTGGGTGAGCTCAGCTCAAGGAACACAAGTTTAAAGGATATGAAGGTAAACAAAAGACTTCTGCTTTCTTTCCAAAGAGCTATTGCTGAAACAAAAGGACCTTTTAAAGGCACCTGAAGGTGCCTGCCTTGTTTTGTAGCTAACCGCAGGGCCACTGGCAGGGTGTATGACTCACAAACCTGCTTCACTTTGCTTGCACTGTCTGGCTAGATTTTCTTTTCTTTCTTTTTTTTTATATAATTTTATTGATTTTTATTGAGCTCTACATTTTTCTCTGCTCCCCTCCCTGCCTCTCCCTCCCCTTTCAACCCCTCCCCCAAGGTCCCCATGCTCCCAATTTACCCAGATCTTGTCTTTTTATACTTTGTACTTTCAATGTAGATTATATCTATGTAAGTCTCTCTTAGTGTCCATATTGTTGTCTAAGTTCTCTGGGATTGTGGTTTGTAGGCTGGCTTTCTTTACTTTATGTTTAAAAACCACCTATGAGTGAGTACATGTGATAATTGTCTTTCTGTGTCTGGGTTATCTCACTCAAAATAATGTTTTCTAGCTCCATCCATTTTCCTGCAAAATTTAAGATGTTATTTTTTTCTGCTGGGTAGTACTCCATTGTGTAAATATACCGCATTTTCCTTATCCATTCTTCTGTCGAAGGGCATTTAGGTTGTTTCCAGGTTCTGGCTATGACAAAGCTGCTATGAACATAGTTTAGCACATGTCCTTGTGGCACAATTGAGCATCCTTTGGATATATACCCAAAAGTGGTATTACTGGGTCTTGAGGAAGGTTGTTTCCTAATTTTCTGAGAAATCGCCACACTGACATCCAAAGAGGTGTACCAGCTTGCATTCCCACCAGCAATGCAGAAGTGTTCCCTTTTCCCACAACCTCTCCAGCATAAGTTGTCATCAGTGCTTTTGATCTTGGCCATTCTTACAGGTGGAACATGGAATCTCAGAGTTGTTTTGATTTGAATTTCTCTGATGGCTAAGGATGTTGAACATTTCCTTAAGTGTCTTTCAGCCATTTTAGATTCCTCTGTTGAGAGTTCTCTGTTTGGGTCTGTACTCCATTTTTTTTATTGGATTATTTGTTCTTTTGACGACCAATTTCTTGAGTTCTTTGTATATTTTGGAGATCATACCTCTGTCTGATGTGGGGTTGGTGAAGATCTTTTCCCATTCTGTAGGCTGTCATTTTGTCTTGTTGACCGTGTCCTTTGCTTTACAGAAGCTTTTCAGTTTTAGGAGGTCCCATTTATTAATTGTTTCTCTCAGTGTCTGTGCTGCTGGGATTATATTTAGGAAGTGGTCTCCTGTGTCAATGCGTTTGAGTGTACTTCACACTTTCTCTTCTATGAGATTCAGTGTGGCTGGCTTCATGTTGAGGTCTTTGATCCATTTGGATTTGACTTTTGTGCATGGTGATAGATACGGGTCTATTTTCATTCTTCTACATGTTGATGTCCAATTATGCCATGGATTTTCTTTTCCCTTGTTTTGATTTGGTTTGAGGATGTTTAGGTAGGGGTGTCAGAGACAGATCTTACTATGTGGCCCAACATACTGGTGGGTACAAGAATTCTCCTGCCTCAGCCTGCTGAATGCCAAGGTTATAGTCAAGAGCTGCCATGACCAGGATGTCTTTCATTTGAAAAAAGCTTTAAAAGTATTTTAATTATGTGTATGAGGGTAGCATATGCACATGATTGTGGGTGGTCTTGAGCCCAGGGAGCTCCCTGGAGCTGTAGTTACCAGTGGTTGTAGCTTTACAGGTGGATGTCGGTACTGGGCAGAGAATTCTTGTCTTCTTCCCAACGGTGCGTGCTCTTAATCCATGAACCATCTCTCCAGCCCCATTAAAAGTTTTTTTATACTTTATCTTTATTTTATATGCATTGGTGTTTTTGCCTGCATGTGTATCTGTGTGTGGGTGTCAGAACCTCTGGAGCTGGAGTTACAGTTGCAAGCTGCTATGTGGGCGCTGGGAATTGAACTGGTCCTCTGGAAGAGCAGCCAGTGCTCTTAACTGCTGAGCCATCTCTCCACCCCCCCATTAAAATTTAATTACTTTTTTTAATTGATTGGGAGCAGCCCTGCCATGGTGCACGAGTGCTGGGCTTAAAGGTGTGCACCACCACCACCTGGTTGATAGTTAACATAAATTTTCTAATTTTTCTGACTGTTGATTTCCTGTGAATTGGGATATAGATGAGTGCTTCAACTAGAAATACAGATGCATCTTGTGTCCTTTTAAGCATACTATAACATGCAGGGATTCAACTTGACCTGACCATAGCCATAGCTACTGTGGTCTGGTCTCCTCCCTTTGTTTCCCATTGGATGATAACTAGTTGGAATACGTGAAGCTTTAGACCCTGCTGACATCTTTGATATTAGCTTGAGAAAAGCAGGCATTAGCTTCAATTGGGTTTGTCCTCACTCCATATGCTCCCTTCTGCTCGCACAGATTGTGGGAGTCCACTGCTCTTGTTGCTACCCAGAAACATGCTTCTGCAGGTAAGAAGTCCCCCGACAAATGGCAGTCTGAAATCCTGGTTTGTCTGCCTTTTTCCTGGTCTCATGGCATTTGCAGCCTGTGCACACACCATGGTTCTTTCTCCACGTGATAGCTAAGCACCAGTAACTTAATACTGATTGCAACAGCAGGAGAATCAGAAATTAGCCCTACTTAAAGTTATTAGTCTTGTGTTAGACCAGTTGTTCAGAGAATTGAGGACAATGGAAATGACTTCAATAGTCAATATTTTAAAACAAGGCAAAGTAAGCCGGGTATGGTGGCACACACTTTTAATCCCAGTACTTGGGAGGCAGAGGCAGATCTCTGAGGTCCAGGACAGCCAGGGCTACAGAGAGAAACCCTATCTGGAAACAAAAGATACAAGGCAAAGTGGGTGAAGTGAAATGCACTTTTGCACTTGCAGGACCTAGAAATGGTATCTGCAGTTAGCTATTACCTTAGTTTGTCAACTTTATATAAGCTAGAGTTACCTGGGGAAGAGTCCCTCAACTGAGAAAATGCCTCTGTCATGCTGGCCTGTAGGGAAGACTGTAAGGCATTTTCTTGATTGATGATTGATGTGGGAGGGACCATCCCACTGTGGGTGCTGCC
>PVIU01019249.1:0-36866 GCA_004026605.1 Ondatra zibethicus
GATTATCCTAGCTGGGCTTGTTGACAGTCTACAACCCCTCCCCTTCCATAACTGCTCCCTACCAACAGGAAACTCTACTCATGGCCTTAAGAGGTAGGTGTGTGTGTGTGTGTGTGTGTGTGTGTGTGTGTGTGTGTGTGTGCGTGTGTGTGTGTGTTGTGCATGCTGGAGGGGCTAGAGTGGGCTACGGGGAAGCCCTTATCCCTGCTGGGTAAGGCTTGCAGGTATGGCCTACAACCCTGTAAGTAACTCCTCATCCAGGCTCTATGAGGAAGCCTAATAAACTCATTCATTCCCTAGAATAAACTTTGGCTGAATTGTGGCTCAGTTTGTTTCTTGGGATCCCAGGAACAGGGGTAGACATTTCTTCTACCTCAGAGAAAGGCAATTTAGCAACACTTGCCATTGTTGACAAGATATGACAGAAGTAAGGATGAACCGTGAAGTGAAATCGCGGGTTACATTGTCTCTCATGTGGAGAATGGGCCAAGCGGAGAAATGGAAGCAGTGTGAGGGATGAAAGTTTGCCGAGGGAATTTCGATGCGGTGGTTTGTCCCTAATGGGTCTGTAGGCACAGTGCCCAGGGCATGGAAAGTGCAGAGAGCACTGAGGTGCATATAAGTAAGGTGACACCCACTGGGGCAGGTGCTCTCGGGGGTGAGGGGAGTGGGGTGGAAAGCCAAGGATGGTATCTTCTAGGTATTATGGAATGGCATAGTGCTTGACAGGTGTCTATGATGATGCTTTGAGAACTGCCAAAGGTCTGCAGCAGACATTTTAAGTCCTGGGAGGGCGGTGTTATGGACAGAGGTGTCAGCAAGCTGCTGCATGGGCACCCTGGTCGCTGATATGGGTAATGAGAGACCTAGCCTCTATCCAAGGTGGAAGACACCCTTGAGGGAGACTGCAGTGTGAGATGGGAACTGAGTGAGAAAGGGATATGAGGTTGGGGGCTTTAGCTCTGGCTTCTTAATTAGTGGGTATAAATTGGGTCAAAGAGATAGAGAAATGGAGGTATTGGCCTGCCATTTTTTTATGCCTAAATGTCTAAAATGGGAAAGAGGCCCAAATTAAGCCAGTAATATAAAGCCCCCTCCTGAACCCCAAACCTATAAACTATGGTGGGGGGGGAAGATAGCAAAGAGGGAAAGAGGGACTTACCTCCAAGCAATAAAAGTTATCCCTCAAGTCTGACCTCTGATACAGAGAAAGGAAAAATCAATGACCCAGGAAGCAGGCAGGGGTGTTGACAATGGTCCTGTGGGAGGGACCATAGTCACCAAAGAATATTCAACACAAATCGCTGGAAATAGGGGAAAGCTTTAAACAAACAAGAATCTATCACAGCCTGCTTGTAGAACTATGGGATGTGGAGCAGACTCGATTCATGTGCGTGCCATGAAAGCAGAGAAACTGAGCAATATAACCACACAAGTGGCATAGCCTGATGGTTCAGGAGGTCCTTCTTTCTATGTGTTGCTTGTATTGGTTAATTAATAAAGAAAACTGCTTTGGGCCCTTGATAGGGCAGAACTTAGGTAGGCGGAGAAGAGAGAACTGAATGCTGGGAGGAAGAAAGCAGAGTCAGGGAGAAGTCATGGATCCTCTGCCTGAGAAGACGCCAGTTAGAATCTTTTCCAGTAAGCCACTGCCATGTGGAGATAAACAAATTAATATAAATGGGTTAAATTAAGATGTAAGAATTAGCTAATAAGAAACTAGAGATAATGGGCCAAGCAGTGTTTTAATAAATACAGTTTCTGTGTGGTTATTTCAGGGCTAAGCTAGCTGGGCAGCCAGGAAGAACAAGCGGGCCCTCTCCCTACAACAGCCTGAGGCAGTACAAGGGGAGCCAGACCCTGATGGACTAGCTCATACAAGCCATCAGAGACAAATCCAAAGAGAACCTTAAGCAGCTTTGCTGAGCCCTTTGGTGGGGCAGGATCTTTATGAAGTAGGAACAGCTTTAGAGGATATAAATGACTTCCACCAGCAAGCAAAAGGTGTCCTTAACGTGGGAGACAGCCTAGAGTAAGAAAAATTCAAATTTGAAAAAGAGGTCTGTCTGGGTTACTCGAAGGCAAATGTGGCAAGATTTGTGGTAGGCCCAAATTCCTAAGGAGGGGAATATGACGGTAAGCCAAATTTTGTGCTAAAGAACTTCTGGAAGGCCTTAAAGCCCGAGAAGCAGTTCTCAGAAGGCTTTCGTGATTAAAAAGAAGAAAAAAATCACAATATAGGTGCAGACGATGAAGTTTGTATAGGGGTTGGCAATTATCCCTCCAGACGAAGCAAAAGAGCTTACGCTCCTGCATACTGCCCAAGTGTACGCTAGGAGTGGAGATGGTTTGCCCAGCATGGGCCTCTCCCCGGAGCCAGGTGTGGTGGGTGGAGTGACCAAAGCTGCAGCTACAGCCACAGCATCAGTCCAAAGCCTCTCTGACCCAGGAAATCAGATGGAGCCATGCAGGTAGCAGGGGGAGAACAGGACTTCACTTATCATTAGCCCTGAGCAGGCCTGAGCCACATGAACAGCCTCACCCAGCACATGAGGGCTGGGGAAATGCAGGGAGGTCCCATGGAAGGTCTCCAGGGTATGGAAATAGAATGGCTCAGAATGACTGACGGTTGTGAAAAGCTCACTCAGTGCCTCCTGCTCATGCTGTTGTACCCAACATGCATCTGTGGAGGAAACACTTAATACTAATGGCTAGACTCTTCTCTTGTTGTGTTAGACTTCAGTATCTCCTTAGTTGTGGCATTCTGTGACTATGGACTCTCAAAGCGCTTTACCAAGGTTATCTCCACAGCCCCACCATTTGTTATGAGATGGCTCAGGGCTTTGCATCATTGATCTGTCCGTTCTCTGCATAAAGGCATTGTTGCATATGGATATCATAACTCTAACCCTAAGTTTTTGCAGATTTAGAGACTCCTTTAAGATACACGAGAGTGTACTTAAAGAAGCAAGCACAGGGAAATAGTTCACAAAGGGTGCAAAGGCCAGGGGTTGTCCCGGAATTTTTGTAAGTGTTATGGTTGGGTAAGACTCAAGTAATAACAAACCACAAAATGATTGGGGAAAGTTTACAGTAGCCTGGGCCTGTAAATGCTGAAGGGTTTCTAAAACGTATGTCAGATGCTCCTAGAAGCCATAAGGTAATGTTAACTGGGAATCCTAGTACTGGAAGTGGCTTACTTCTTTTGCAATTGTTGGTCCCAGAGGCACCAATAACAATAAAGGCTGTTGCCATAGTTGTTTGTTGGGGTCCAGAACTGAACAGTAAGACCCTATCGCTGAAGAGGTTGCATGCTTTGGCTGCTGTACACTTTAAGAAATAAAGTTAGAACTGGGCCCGAAGTGTCTTCTCCCTGGGAGCCAGCTCTTGTAGTTCCAGAAGTTGCTACTAAAGATGCTGAGGAGAATTAAGCCTCAAAAACCCATTAACTAAACTTGAACTCACAGAGACTCCCCCTGGTTCTGCTTCCTGAGTGCTGGGATTAAAAGTACGTACCACCACACCCGACATGCTGTATGATTTGTGATAGCACAGGCAAGAGGCACCGACTAGTGTAAAAATAGTGACTCCAACCACTGTGTCCTGGAGACGGAGGAATGAATAGAAAGGAATGGAGACACAGTCCTTCTTGGAGCACAAGAAATACAGTTGCACAATACATATAGCCACACATTCCCTCGGTGGCTCAGGGACCCCTGGAAAAGAGGGAAATGGAAGGAATGCAGGAGCTGGAAGAAGAGGTAGACTGTGAGTGACTGTCCTCTGAGCTAGCAACTGCTTTCCTGGAACATTCAGCTATGCCCCTCTTGCGAAAGATTATCCCAGCTAGGCTTGCTGACAGTTTACATCACACCCAGGGTATTCAACTGCTCTTTACCAACTGGCAACTCCGTACACGGCCTGGGGGAGGGGCTAGGTTTATACATATATATCTATATTTGTATATTTATTCCTGCAGGGTTAGGCTTTCGAGGTGAGGCCAGATAGAGGAGATGTGACCACACCCCTGTATGTAACCCCTTATCTATACTCTGTAAGGAAGCCCAATAAACTCATTGGTTCTCCAGAGAGAACTTTGGTGGAGCCACACCCCAGTTTATGGTCGAGAACTTAGGAGAAGGGATAAACCTTGCTTACATCTCCATTTGGGCAGGAATTTTAGCAACACTATATGATAGAAACTATGCCTCTGTCTTTCTGAGACTGACTTAATTCACTTAACATGACAATCTCCAGTTGCATCCATTTTCCTGCAAATGACGCTACTTATCTTCTTTATGGATGAGAAACATCTTTATGTGGTGTATGCATACCACATTTTCTTTCATATTTCCTCTGTCATGGAGCACCTAGATTGATCCCACAACTTAACTATTGTTAATGGTGCTGAAATAAACATTGGTGTGTGTCTCTCTGATATATTGACTCAGAGTCCTTTGGGTAAACACCCAGGAATGGTATAGCTGGGTCATATAATAGATCTATATTGCTTTTAGAAACCTTGTTACTGATTTCCATAGTTGCTGGACCAGTTTACATCCTCAAAACAGGGTACACGGATTCCCTTTTGTCTTCATCCTTACCAATATTTGCTGTTATTTGTTTTCTCAATGACTGCTCTTTTGACAGGAGTGGCATGGGACATCAAAGTAGTTTTAAATTATATTTTCTTGAAGGATAAGAGCATTGATCAGTTTTAAAAAATAATGGTCATGTATATTTCTTTATCTCATTGCTATTTTTTTAATTTTTGAAATTCAAACATTATTATATCATTCTTCCCTTCCCTTTTCTCCCTCCAGTCCCTCCATGCATTGCCAAGCTGCTCAGTCAACATAATATTATTCATTTGTATATGAGTTCGGAGCTGGCCACTTGGTATTGTGTTAGCTCTCTATTTTGATTGAGTCGTTGTTTCTTTGTTGATTAGTTTTTTTGAGCCCTCTGGGTATTCTAGATGCCAATCCTTTGCCAGATGTGTAGATGACGAAGATTTCCTCCCATTCTGCTGTCTGTCTCTTTGCTTGACTAACAACTTCCTTTGCTGGGCTGGAGCTTTTAAGTTTCACGAGGCCCCATGTATCAACAGTAGGCTTCATTTCTTCGTGTTAGTGTTTGGAGTCCTCTTTCCAAATTCCATGCCTATGCCTTTATCTTGAACGATTTTCTTTTTCCCTTAGCAGTTTCAAAGTTTCAGGTGTTTTATACCAAAGTCTGTGGTGCATTTGGATTTCAGTTTTTTACAGGGCAAGGGCCATAGATCCAGTCTCGTTCTTGTTCCTGTAGATCTCCCGATTTCACAGTGCTGCTTGTTTAAAAGGCTTTTTTTTCTCCCACATATACTTCTTATACCTTTATCAAAAAGCAAGGGGCTAGAGTTGTATGGGATTACGTCTGCGTCCTTTGCTGGGTCCCATTATCTGATCTTGTGTCGGTACATGTCTTGTGTCGGTACATGTCTTGTTACTATGGCTCTGTAGTATAACTTGAAATCAAGTATGGTGCTACCTGCAGTGATATTCTTTTTTGCTTATGATTGCTTTTGGGTAATTGTGTTTCCATATAAATTTTGAGGTTTCATTAATATTTTCACAAAGGATGACATTGACTATTCTTTATTTCTCACAGGAAACTCCATTAGAACAGAAACCTTGTTCATATTTTGTGCCTCAAGCTCCTACTATAATGTAGAGTGATCACTGAGACAAAGAATAGCCCTCCTGAGCAAAGAATGCAAACGTAGGGTGGGTTGAAGTTCCTGGATTGTCCAGGGGCACTCTGAATTAGTGACTGGCATCACAAAGTCTCAATGTCATAAATACAATACAAGATTATCCAGAATTTTTGTTTTGTTTTATTTTTAATTCTTTTTACTGTTTTAGTCGAGCTATATATTTTTCTCCTCTTCCCTCCCTTCCTCCTCAGAATTTTTTAATGTGATAGCACATCAGGACTTCACTGTCCCTTGAAAAAATAACATAATGCTGCTCTGTTTCAAGCTTCCCATTCAGCAGAGGCTGTGGCACACTCTTAGTGCACTTTCCAAAGATTGTCACTAGATGGAGCATTGTGGCCCAATATCAGAATAGATGCCGGGCTTTGCAGCAACAGTAAAGAAACATAAAAGGAGTGTGTGTGTGTGTGTGTGTGTGCCGCAACAGTAAAGAAACATGAAAGGTGTGTGTGTGTGTCTGTGTCTATGTCTGTGTGTCTCTCTGTGTGTTGTTTTTCTTGACTGTTCTGACCAGGTCCTCCCGTTTCAAGACAGGGACCTGGGCAACTCTTCCAGGAAAGTCTTGGTTTATTTTTCTTGTTCCATGTTCATAACAAAAGCACATCTGTTTTAAAGTTTCCCCCATCTCCTAACCTACGTCCACCAAGCTCCCCTTCCTTCCTGCTCAGCATTGCCCTGACCTTTTCCCTCTTTTCTTTTCCCTCTCTATCCTTTCTTCCTCTGCTTTTTTTCTGGCGATCATACTTTCTCAGTTTTCTCACATGTAAAACGAGGACGAGGGTAGCACCATTGTGAGGGTGCCGAAAAAAATTACATGGCATATTTTACTGATCTGATTCGGTATGGAGTGTCTTCTTATAGTCTCACAACATTCTACTCTAAGCCACACTGAGATGGAAGCTGCTTCCTTCAAGCAAACATCGTCACAGGAATACCTATTTTCAGAAACGTGTTATATAAAGGGAACTATGCTCAAATAACGTTGGGAGGGAAGATGGGCGTGCACAGATGCACGGCCTTATGCTGTGCCTCACGCATGAGCCTCTGAGTGGAGCTGAGGGGGAAGGCATAAAAGAAGTAGTACAAAGAACTAAGAGAAGGAGTTTGCCAGTGCCTCCATCAGCTTGCAGTGTTTGGGAGCCAACCAGCCTGCTAATTCTTCAGAAACTCTCATTGCACTGGTGCCTCTCAGGTCCACGCAGGACAAAGAAGCAGGCAGGGAAAGAAGGGAAAAGGGCAATGCAGGGCTATAGCTCAGCAATCCCAGTTCATAGAAATGAGAAAAAAAATTTAGGTCAGACAGACAGACAGGCAGACAGGCAGGCAGACACATAGGCAGGGAGAGAGAGAGGAGAGAGAGAGAGAGCAATCAGATTTTCCTTCTCTCTCAATTCCAATGATTAGCAGAAGAGGCTGTCTTTATTTTATCTTATTAGTTTATTTTTATTTGAATAATTATTTTCATTTTGAGACAGGATCTCCCTAGCTTGCCTGACTCTATACAGACCAGGATGGCCTTAAACTCCCAGAGATCTGTGTGCTTCTGCTTCCTGAGTGCCCATATCCTAAGATTGTTCCACCACACCTTATCTTTTTTAGCTTGTAAAGGCTCATTATCTAACTCAGACTTTCCTCGAACTCATCATCTTTCTGCCTTAGTGTCCCCAGTGCGGGGACAGCAGGCATGCATCCCCACACCTGGTCAGGCGGGGTTCCTAATTCTCTTGAGTGGATCATTGAAAGAGTCATTGAAGAGACATTGCAAATGACTCTAGCTCAAGTGAACGGCCGCAAAGTCCAGCTCAGGGCCCGCTATGCCAGTAATCAAACAATTCCCCTTGCAGTGCAGCCAACCGGCCCATGCTCTGGGCTGATTCACCTTCAAAAGGTCATTTGATACTGCTTAGCAAAATACTGCCTCATGACACCATTGACCTGCAAGGCCTTCTGGGAGTCAAACGAGGGTGCATGTACATCGTTATAAGACAGGCAGCTGAACACGAATTTGGGAGCAAGTTAGAAAGCAGTGTTCCTCTGCGGTCTCTGCTTCAGTTCCTGCCCCCGTGTTCCCGCCTTGATCTTCCACTCAAGCTTCCCTTGATGACGGGCTGTGATCTGTAAAGGAACCCCTTTCTCCAAGTGATTTTGGTCAGGGTGTCTGTCACAGAAACAGGAACATGAACTGGGATAGGGTGTTAGCTCAGAAATATTCCAGAGGTCGGGTAGATGGCGATACATCAGTTTTGTCAGGACAAGAAAATAAAGGCTTGGAGGTAGACATGCCTAGGTGGTGAGAACAACAAGGAGCCCACTCAGATGGCACACTTGAGAAAGTTGCCTGCAAATGGCCTTCAGGGAAAATGCTGATCTGAGTAGGAGAGAAGCAATTTTTTTTACCATTCAGGAGTGGAAGCAGAGCTATCAGCTAGGCCACGGTGTTGCTAGGAGCTGCTCTGGCAATGGCTGCAACACTAAGTAGGTCTTGGTGTTCTGCTAAACATAATGCCACGGGATGCCAGCCCCAGACAAGGCAGCTCTGTGACTGTGATGGATGCCGACAAAGGCAGGACCACTCCGTAATGTCTGAATTCAGACAGACCGTGAACATGGCCCAAACCACAGCGGTGACCAAAAGAATCCCTCTCCCAGCTACCATGAGTTCCTGTTGGTTCTTGTCCAATGAGACCCTTAGCTCCACTCTTGTCTCCCCTCCTGCTGGACAGGGGTTTAATCAAGATTCTCCGTTGCAGAGTGTCTGCGCCTTCTGACACGCCCAACCTAGAGGAAACCACAGCCCCTTCCTCCAAACCATCCAACCAAAGTCCAAATCCCACAACATCTTGGGGCGGAGCTGCCTCACGGTTCGTGGTGTTTGTTCTCCCCCACCGAAACAAGCAAAAACTTATTTTGATGGAATACATGTGTGTGGTGCCAGTGTCACCAAGTGATTGAGGGCTCCAGAGACAATCCTCTTACACAGGTTCATTTGAAACATTCCCCAAAGCAGCAGCTCCTAATCATAGGACACTGTAGGAACACAAGAACTTCTTTGCACACTTTTTTTTAAAACAGTTATTGTCTATTAGGAACTGGGGATGAAACAAAGACAGACAGGCACAGAGACAGAGTGCCTGCGCTCTCCCGAGAGGTTGTCTAGCCTGGGAGTTGAGAACCCAGCTTGCAGAGCCAGCTGCCCGGGTTCTTATTCCAACTCTGCCACTCACCAGCTGCCAACAGCGCACAGTCCCACCATCCACTATGCATAGTAATTTCCTATTTTCCTGGTCACCTTCCAGTGAGGGAGATGACTCAGCTATCCTCCACTGCTGTTCCCACACCAACACTTAGGATGCGTCCTTCCGCCTCCCAACAGACATTCATCCAAGGCTGGGTTTTCTCTGTGATGATGGCAGAGGGCCCAGGGAAAAAGGTCCAGATTGGAGTCTAGTTAAATATGGAGCTCAGTGTAATTTACTTACGGTCTTAGCGCCTGCAGAAAAACCACAGCTGACATGTGTAGAAGGAACTCCCTTCTGGCTGCTTTGTTATTTCCTTTTCCTTCTTTTCTGCTTGATGCTTATTTATTTGTGTAAATGTATGTGGGCACATGCTATAGTGTCTGTGTGGAGGTCAGTGGACAATCTGCACAGTTGGTTCTCTCTTTCCACTGGATGGGTGCCAGGGATCAAGCTCCGGTCCTCAGTCTTGGCAGCAATCACCTGGGTCCACTTAGCTGTTTTGCCACCCCTTACTTCTGATCATTTCTTAAATGCTTAATAAAGATGTGGATTTTATGACATCTTCCCTCAGACCATGCTCAGTTGTATTTTGGAACACTCATTTGAGTGCAGAAAGGCTTATTGTCGAGAAGTGAATGGCCTGATGGAGAGACATCAGAACACTGACCAACACAGAAGAACCCAAACCCAGAAGAACACAGTAAAGTCCAAGGCCCTTTGAAAGGCCACCTGTACTCCTAAATACAGGAGGCCTTCTCACAGGAAAAGTTCCCCATTCATCAGGCGAGACCAGGAAAGCCTTGTGATTCAGAAAGAAGGGTAGAATTAAATAAAATTTAGGTCAAAGATGTTTCCTCTGTCCTAAGGGCATTTTGGAGCATAGCTTGTCTTTCCTTAGAAATGGATTAGGAGTTTTAATCCATTTCCTTAGAAATGGATTAGATAATTTTGAGACCACTAGAGCTCCACAAGGGTCATTCCCCAGAAGAGTGCTTGAAACTGTCACAATTGACTGCAGTCTCAGCTCCCCCGACAAAACCATTGCCAAGCAGCCAACTGCAGTAACTTCAGATATACATTTTCCTCTGCCGAGAAACGCATAGAATCAACCACAAGTGTGTAAAGACCTGCTAACTCCGATCTGAAGAGTACGCGGGGCATGATTCCTACGCCTCTCCCATCCTCAAACTCCCATTCTGCCCTGAACTTCTATGAGACCAGAGGCTTTTAATCTATTACTATTTTAGTCTCCAGTCCCTATGAAGCCACTCTTTATTCTGACCTATACACATTCATTACCACTCCTAAACATAGGGGCAAATATCGACGAGAGCATTCAGAAACTGGAGGAGTCTCCCAGAAATAGATGTGTAAGTGCTAATGCAATTATCTTGTCGGGACAAAAATAAACAAATGTACATCCTGACGTTCTGCTTTGTGCACCCTGTTGTATATAAATATCCCCCTTAGTCTTAAACGGTCTTCTTCTTGGATCGAATTAGTTAGATCAATTAAATCTGGCTGAGTTCTGTGGCGCAGTGGACGACCTTGGTTCAGTTACTTGACCTCTCTGAGCTTCCATCTCTTTGTGTCTAAGCAGAGAAAATAAAATCTACTACCACTTATCCTTGTCTTGTGGACCAGGTATGTTAATGTGTTTAATTGCTCATTAGAGAGGAAGTGATCATTAAATATATTAGCTGTCATTATTTAAGATAACACAAATGTCATGACAGTGGAAAATAGTGTGCTGTCCTTGAAGATGCAAGGAAATTGGTGTCGGGTTCTTAGGTTCTACTTTGGGTTATGAGCACTAAATAGACATCATGGCCTTGGATAAGTAACAGAATCTTTCTGAATCTCAGTTTATTCCTGTATGTAAAGGAAAACATTGGACTGCAGAATTTCTAAGAGCCCTTCCAAGTTTAAATATCACCCCCAAACAATTCTGTAAATCCCTTATTGCAGAAAAGTCCACTTTCAAGGCTAGAAAATAAATGTGTTCATTGGATTTCACAAATTCAATAACTTAGGTGATAGAACATACAGACTTCTTAACTGCAAGGCAGCCCAGTCTGGCCCACATCTGTAATCTGTTGTTGGCATGCAGCCCAGCAGAAGTTCTGCAAAAAGCTGGGGGCAAAGATAGCACAGACCCGAGTTTGTCACCAGGGAGCTCCATGAGGCCCACACCCTATGCTAGATGATGTTTGTCAGGCTCTGCTCTGTACCCACATGATCGTTCTTTGACCACTGTTTCGGGAACAATTATGACATTTCCACTAATCTTGCCTTTGGCTTCGTGCATACAAACAACTACCAAAGCTTTGATTCTAGCAGTGTGTGTGTGTGTGTGTGTGTGTGTGTGTGTGTGTGTGTGTGCATGCGCTCGTGCACATGTGTGCATGTGTGCATGCACGTGTATGCACATGCTCTGGAGTCTGGCAGCCTTCCCATTTCCTATAACTACAATCTGGAAAGGAACGACTATGTGGCACAGTGGCCCTTATCAACTTCCAGAGATATTGAAAGCACACTCTGTGCTGAAAGCAGTTCTCTGAATCTATTGTGGGAAACTTTGGAACACGACATAGAAGCCTACTACAGACTTTGCATTCTTGGGAAGAAAAAGAAAAAAATTAAACATAAAGCAATAGAGAAATCTTGATGAATGTGCTGTTTCTAGAGAAATAGAAGATAGCAAATTAGTCTTTATTTTGAAAGCTACAGGATCAAGTATGTCAGGCACCCAGGAAACACTCAGTGTCCAAAGGTCAGGTTCTACTGGTAGTGACAAGCAATTTCATCTTTTTGCCTCGGCCAAACAAGCCATTCCATCAGCAGAAATACAGGAATCCCAAGATACTGCCAACCCCTTGAGGAAGCCCAGCAGGCTGATGTTCATGCATTCATCATCTAGGGTATACCCACCACCAGCAAGGGGTCTTGAGAACCCATATGCCATCTCCTGCAGAGCCCGTGTCCTCCATGTGCTTCCACAGGGGCTGAGACCTTAGCCTTTACCTTGGAAAATTCAGAAGTTAGTTCGAGGCCTGCCTCTTCCTGTAGGGTGATGAGGTCCGGGAATAAACCTTCTCATTAACCAAATTCCTGATAAATGAATTTTTAGGACCCAAAGTCTAAGTTAGTAATTTATAATGGAGGATAATCTTCCACTGATTCCTATACAGCAATTATGTCCAGATGTTGAGATTTCACCAACCAATCAAATTTCTGGAATAATTTATTAATGATTCATATTCTTTGAGCCTTTACTATATGATAACAAATAAGATATTCTTTTCTTTGCACTTGTATGTGAGTGTGTGGAGTACATATGCATGTTCATGTATGTGGGCACATATGTATGTGTAACAGTGTGTGTGTGTGCCATAGGTTGATACTGCATGTCTTTCTCAATTGTTCTCCACTTTATATATTGAGTTATGGCCTCTCACTTTGCCCCAGAGCCCACTGAATTGGATGGTCTGTCTAAGAATCTTGTCCCAGAGATGCCTAGTCTCTGCCTACCAAGCACTTGACTTACAGGTGGGACATCACATCAACCTGGCATTTGTGCAGGTGATGGAGATCGGAAGTCAGATCCTCAAGCTTACACAAGCAAGTGCTTGCCCACTGAACTATCTTGCAGTCTGTGGAAAATTCTCGTACAACTTATTACATTCAAAGGCCACAGTATTCTAGTGATATGCTATGAAGTACTATTTTATCTCACTTGTAGATGAGGAAATTAAGCCTCAGACAGAAGCAATCTACATATGGTAAGTGGCAAATCCATGACTCTAAATCCATAGAAAGCAATAATGATGATGATGACGATGATAATAATAATAATAACAGAAATCTCGTTCCTTCTTCAATCAACTAGGAAGAAGATGGGAAGGAGTCCCCTAGGCAGAAAGCAGCCTCTTCTACTGCTTGTGACTCAGCTGAAGCTGTGACTCATGGTGCACTGAAGGTCACCCAGCAAGTTAGAATCACCCTGAACTTTAGTATTAAAGCCTGTGAGTGAGCACTGCAGCTTGGTGGCTGTCCCCAACTGACCCCTTTCCTCACCAGTCTCCTAAAGTTATGCATTCTTCAGTCCTTCGCTCCTACTACCCTTTCTCACATGTGATCAAAGGGGGCAAGTAAGGTCCTTCAGTGTGCTGTTTGGAGAATGTGGAGGAAAGAGATGGGTTCGAAGACACCAAGGAGTTTACAGAATACGTCATTTCTAGCGTTCAAGAATTGAGCATCATCCTAGATGTGTCTCGTAGTATTTGCATAATTTATGAGGGTAGGGACTCTGGTCCCTGTGATAGGGCTGATGTTAAGCAGAAGATAGACTTTCCTCCCATGGGATGCTGAGAAAATAGAACACATCTCTGTCTCTCCTCTACTGTCTGAGCCAGCCTGGAAACCAAGTTTCCTAAGTCAGAGCCTGTCTCCGCAGAAGGTACAAAATAAAATAGTTGCTCTGAAATCCCCATAGTGGGGATAATAGGGCTGAATAATCTATTTCCATTTGGTTTGCAGAGGTGTTGTTGAAGGAAAGTCGCCAGCCAATTCTCTTGTAAGAATAATGAGAATCTCTAGTTGCCGCAGTGAGTTATGGGATGGGAAGAATGAGGACCCGAAGGAATGGAGTCCCTAAACTCTATTCTTCCCTTTCCTCATCACTGAGGCAGAATAGCCAAGACAAACGACTTAAGCTCCAGAGGATTTTTTTGGACCATAGAGTTTTGGGGCATCAGTCCATCAAGGCCAGGAAGCAGCTGGGGCCGCTCCATGGAAACAGGATTTGTTTTTGTTTCAGTTTTTTTTTTTTTTAAGTTGAGGTCTCACTATGTAGCCCTGTCTGGCCTAGAACTCACTCTGAGGCCAGGCTAGCCTCAAACTCACAGAGATCTGCCTCCCAAGTGCTGGGATTTTTTTAAAGATGTGTGCCACCATGCCTAGCACAACGGGAGCTTTTGACTCATCTTGGTAGAGCAAGAATCAGAGAACCTTGTACAGAAGAGGGACCGGGCTATAACCCTCAAAGACCTGTCTTTGGTGATCCACCCCCATCCTCCATGACCTCTGCCTCAGAGGTCCCACAGCCTCCTAAACAGCACTACCAGCTAGAGCCCAGATGGTCAAATACATGAGCCCATGGGGACACTCTACATTGTAACACAAGCATGAGATTTTGGCTTCAGGTACCATGCCTCACTTGGTTTACCTGCTTTATTTTTTTAATTCTCATATATCACTTACTCCCAAAGTTTAGTTGGCTTTGAAGGCATAAGAATGGACTACCCTGTTCCCCAACAAAGAGGCCTATGTCCTCTTGCCAAGGTAGAAGATCAGCAGAGGATCACCAGGTCTGGGTAGCACCACAGTTTTTCTGCTCAAATATTCCTTTCTGTTTTCTCTTGTTTGGTCCTTTGACTTCTTGAGGCATCCACTGGCCCTCATCCTGGCAGCACTGAGGTGAAGGTCCTCTTGACAGTAGAGCACCGTGATGCAGCCTTGGACCTTTGCCAGTCCTACTTATGTCTTCCTGGAGGAGTGGGCTGTGTGACCTTCTTTTGTCTTGATTATGTAACCATTGGTCATCCAGTTCCCATCAAGCTTTTCTCTGTCCTAGTTGTACCTCTCAACTTAATGATTTCATAGGTTACAAGAGGTGTGGCTGCTAGGTTGCTATGGAAACCTTTGCTCTATTGACTCTTTTCTCCCTCTAATGAAAAGTAAAATATAAAAAAAAAACCCTTAAACCAGCAATTCAACTAGGACTTGAGTATATTTTAAGTGGAATGTTCTTTTTCATTTTGGGGAGTGTTTGAAAGCCTGTACTTCCAATTCAATTTGTTTTCTTGAGCGTTTTGCTGTGTTTTGTATTTTTATACTTCCAGCCAAATATTCATTTTTATTGATTTTATCGAGCTCTACATTTTTCTCTGCTCCCTTCCCTGCCTCTCCCCTCCCCTTCAACCCTTTACCAAGGTTCCCATGCTCCCAATTTACTCAGCAGATCTTGTCTTTTTCTACTTCCCATGTAGATTAGATCCATGTATGCCTCTTAGTGTCCTCATTGTTGTCTAGGTTCTCTGGGATTGTGATTTGTGGGCTGGTTTTTCTTTGCTTTATGTTTGAAAACCACTTATGAGTGAGTACATGTGATGATTGTCTTTCTGGGTCTGGGTTACCTCACTCACAATGATGCTTTCTAGCTCCATCCATTTGCCTGCAAATTTCAAGATGTCATTATTTTTTTCTGCTGTGTAGTACTCCAATGTGTAAATGTACCACATCTTCTTTATCCATTCTTTGGTCAAGGGGCATTTAGGTTGTTTCCAGGTTCTGGATTTGACAAACAATGCTGCTATGAACATAGCTGAGCACATGTCCTTGTGGTAGGATTGAGCATCCTTTGGATATATACCCAAAAGTGGTATTACTGGGTCTTGAGGAAGGTTATTTCCTAATTTTCTGAGAAATCGCCACACTGACATCCAAAGGGGTTGTACCAGCTTGCATTCCAAAAAGAAAAAGAAAAACTTGGCATTCTCCTGTGTTTGTATGTGACATTACTAAAGCACTTTCTTCATTGTTGTGCCTACATTTTCTAGCTGACAGAAGACACCAGAAACAGTTGACAATGCATGCAGAGGAGAGTTGGAAATTGGCAGGTCTGAAGTCACATGTTAGCAAGAATAGCCACCGGGTATGGTGCATGCCTGTAACCTCAGCCCTCTGGAGGTTGAGAGGCCATGGGATCACAAATCCAATGTCTGCCTTTGCTGCAAGGGGGGACCTTAGCTAAACACAGACAAATAAATAAACAAAACCAAAATGCAAACACACATGCATACATACATGCATACAAACAAATCAGCTAAGAGCTAGAGTCCAGGCCCAAGAGAGGAGGACTCAAAACAAAAATCTTGCACAATGAAGTTGCTAGGCAACTGAATGTAAGACCCCAAGTAAGTAACCAAGGAACAGCATAAATCTCTTCTGAGATAAGATTGGGCAGCAACCCCAGGTGTGGTAATATTGAGGAGTTGTTTGGGGGAATATATAGATATTATTATTTCCCTAAGTCTGTGAACATAATCTGTAAATAAAAGATAAGAAACCTGTCTTTCCAGGTTTAATGGTACAGAACTGTACCAGCTGTAATGTCAGCAGTTCTGGAAGTTAAGATAAGATCACAAGTTCAAGGCTTGCCTAAGCTACAAAGTCAGTTCAAAGCTACTCTGGACTACATAATGAGTCCCTGTCTCAAAGCAACAAAAAGAAGTCAAAAGAGGGCTAGGCACATAACCTAGTGGTAGCAATGCTTGTTTAGCATGCAGGAGGCCATAGGTTCAATCTCCAGCCCCCCAACATGTACCACTGTGTGTAGCACAGACTTCTATTTCTGTTCCTATGTTAAATAGAAATCATGTATTCTTTGTGTAAACTCAGCCTCAAGATAGTCCCCTTGTAACATGAAGGCCTGGTTGGTTTCTGTCCTCTCACCAGGTCCCACAGTCATTAGGTCCCAAAGAAAATCACACAGAGGTCTCCAGAAGATTATAAACTGATTGGCCCATTAGCTCAGGCTAAGTATTAGTTCTTATAAGTTATATTAACCCATTATTCTTACCTATGTTAGCCACATGGCTCAATACCATTTTAAGCAGCTTTCATTCCCAACAGAGATCACCTCAAGCGCAATCATAGCTTTCTTAGTTCTAAGGGCCCCACGTAAAGCCAAATAATATGTCACCTTTGCCTTAGCCAAAACATTAGCCAAGGAGGAGGAAAAAAAAGAGAACAAAAGGAATACAGGAAGTAAAAATTAAAAAAAAGTATCAGCCTTATTCATCTGTCACCGTTGCCAGCATCTCTGATGTGTGTAACACTGCTCAAAGTAACCTAAGCCAGTGGGACCCTGAGGTCATCACTCATCCTGCTCTGGATGCTCTGACTTACATTTTTAATGTGGTCACTGCTGAGATGTGGATGTCGACCTGCAGCAAAGCAGTTGGGGCTGGATCCTAGCACTAAGGGATTTAGGGAGAATCCATTTAAAGTTTCTCAGTAGCTCACAGAGACCCTAGGAGAGCTTGAAACCAATATCAAGTTCATGCAAGGAAAAGGACCAACCCACTACAAAAGCTGCCTGTGTTCACTGTTTCCACTGTCGCTTGCCTCGATTTAGAATCACCTGGGAGACAGAGGAACCACTATGTATGTTAAGGTTTCCATCAAGGATTAAGTGAGGAGGTTTAGTGCACTGTATTGGTAGTGGCACTATGCTATGGATTGGGGGCCTGGATGGCATAAAGGTCTAAAAGGGGAAAGACATTCCTATTTATTTGCCTTCTGATTCACCATGATACAAATTGAAGTGCTTGGCTATGCCTTCCCCAGTCTGATGGACTGAGACCTCTGAAACCGTGAGACAGAATAAGCCCTTCCTCCAGTAAGCTATTTCTGTAAGGCCTTTTGCTGGAAAGGTGAAACCGTAACTGAACCCTAGTCCATTCGTGACACTACTGCAGTATCCACCACTGGGCACTACCCACGAGAACCCACCTTGTTACTACTCTCAGGGTTAAACCACAAGCTTCATCTTAACACATTGGGCAGCTGTTGCTGCTGCTGCTTGAGAGCCTCTCTGCCTTCCACAATTATGCATCTGTGGAAACTTCCCCGAATTTTGAAAGAGGCTTCAAATTCAGGGAAGGATATTACACTAGCCTTGTCATAACAAAATGCAACAGACTGAGTGGGTTTAACAACAAAAATGTATTTTTTCACAGTTCTGAAAGTTAGAAGTACAAGATCATGATGCCAGAAGATTTGGGTTCTCATTGGGGTCTCTCTCTCTCTCTCTCTCTCTCTCTCTCTCTCTCTCTCTCTCTCTCTTTTGCTGTGTACTTACTCTGCCCCTTGTCTTCACAGAGGGACATTAGTTGGATTGAATTAAGACCCACCCTAATGGCTTTATTTTAACTTAACATTCACCACTGTGTACATTCACCACTGCTGATCTAGAAAGGCCAAGCTATATATAGGTGCCATGTTTTAATGATCAGAAATGCATTTTCAATATCCTTCTAGGTTACTGAGGAGTGTTAACTCAACAGCTCCTATTTTGAAAATTTCCTAATTTTTTTTTGTTAACTGCTATTAATTTTTCCCAATAGATGGCCATTGTTAGAAGTGGCCCTTCGAATAATATATAATATATTAAGATGGTTTTGTTTATGTGCCTACACACATATGTATATGTATATATATTTACATATTCATTCTGTCCTTAGCCAAATAGAATATTCTCCTCTTTAGCCCTGCAGCTAAGAGACTGGAGAGTAGGAAAGAGATGTAGTGCTACCCCTGAAGAAGGGAGCCACTGGAAGACAGAGGCATCAACTGGATTTGTAACACATGTATTAATATAAGTTCCTGAGTTGTGGGAGTGTTTTTTTTTTAGAGTGTCTTATATTTGGAGTGGTTTTACAGAGCAGAAATCTTTGAGGATCAGGTCGGTAATGCAAATGTACATTGTGACATCATAGGACACTTTAGGATTAGAAGACAAAGCCCGTTCAAGGGCGATGTGGGGAGCCCCAAGCAGCAACAGTCAGAGAGTAGGTGGGCCTATAACATTCAGAGATTGTCTGTGGGAGAAGGAACCGAGAACAGACAGAGTGTGATGCTGAAGAAGGAAGCGGGACAAAAGAAGTAGTCTATGACTGTGAACCCAAATGGGTGAGTCCAACTGTGGAAAGGCAAGGATAGAAAACTCCAGACAGAAAAAAAGAGAGAGAGAGAGAAAAAGGATAGGGGGAGAATATGCAATCACTTTATTCCAGGCTCTAGAGAAGGGGAGAAAGACTTCCCCAAGGGGCACAGATGAGAAGCCAGAGAGCAAATGGAGCAGGTTGCTGAGTGAATGTACGGCAGGGGAAGGAAGAACAGTCTGATATATCTGCTCATTTATATGGCTTTGTTTCCCAAAGGCAGAACAATCTACAATCAATGTTTTTATACAGAATGGCCCCAGAAAGATTCAATGAATATTTTATATTTGATAGTTGCTAGGATTCTATAATGTCACCAAATAGCCAGCATGCTTGGTAGACTAAACTAGAAAGGGGGGAGGGTCAGTCCTCAAACTTGTCAGACTGGAATAGGTGATCATCTAAAGACAAATCCAGATTTAGCTTAAAATCTTGATATGCCGGACCTCCAGAAGACTTCTGAAATATTATGGCAATCTCAGGTTAATACAACCTGAACTGACTCAAACAATTGTGCCTGAGAGACTTCCTATTATGTGTGCAGAAAGACTTAAATAGAATATATGAATGGGATCATTGATTGAAAGTTCTGTAAACTTCAGGTAAGATACACACAGAGTCTGGGGTGTGTGTTTGTGTGTCTTTTTAAGAGAAAAGATATGACTGGGCGCCTTTAATCCCAGCACTCGGGAGGCAGAAGCAGGCGGATCTCTGTGAGTTCGAGGCCAGCCTGGTGTACAAGAGCTAATTCCAGGACAGGCTCCAAAGCTACATAGAAATTCTGTCTCAAAAAAAATCCCCCCAAAGAGAGAGAGAACAGATACATGTGTTCCACAAGTGTGTGGTGCTATCTGCTTAGATACCAATAGGTCAGGATGATGGAAGAAAGTTAAACCATCTACTGAGATGACAAAAAAGCACTTAAGAGGAGACTGCCATCACATGGAAGGATTTTGGATTGGGTGAGTCTTGTTTGTTACATTTTGTTTTGTTTTGCAGAGTAGAAATGGAACCCAGGATTTTGCACATGCTGGGCGAGTGCTCTACCTCTGAGATTCAACTTTAACTAGCCCAGGTGGTTTCATTCTTAGTCATCTCCATTCAGACAAGGCTGGGACCATGACTTATGCAGCAGAAAAAAAGTTCAGGAGGAGTTAATATTAGCTAATATGAAGTTAGGGTCCATTGAGGAACAATGAGTTAGTACATACCCAGGCAGGCTTCTTAGGAGAGACAGATGGTCATGCCTAATTGGCTTAAATAATAGCTATATAGATTTTTGGTTTGGGCTTTAGAAGTAACATTGGTCAAAGGATGCAATTATAACCAGGCTCAAAGACTAAAAGCTTAAAAATTAGGCAAAAATTTTTAAGTTAAGTAAAAGTTATTAGTCTATTTATTTCTTCTATAAAAATGTCCTTTTGTAGATGAAATCCTGAGTTGGTTTATTAGGTGCAATTACATTATTGAGATTTATGGAGGCTAGAGAAGTGCTGTTAAGGTCAAAACTCAAAGGTCACATGTGTTTTGCAGGGCTTGCTCAGTGTTTTGATCCTCTTGTTTGTGATATGGCCCAGAAAAAGGAGTGTCATGTCTGCAAGCGATCTTTACAGCAGTATTAATCTGGTCAGTTGTGTTGAAACGCCTAAGTTTCAGCAAGAAACACAACCTAGATCCACTTTACATTTTTTTTCCGTTTTACATTTTCAATTGACTTTTGTAGTTAATGCTTTAATAGTGGACTTCATTAATATATCTTTGTATGTACTATTGTACCTTGCTCATGTTGACTCACTACCATCTCTAGTCTTTCTGCCACATCTACCAGTTCCCTTTGTTCCAGCCACATAGTCTCCTTTTGTGTTAGAGATTGATTCCACATTTTAGAAAAATGTGATACTTATTTCTTCCTTCCTGTCTCAGTGGCACAGTTGCTGTGGGACCACTGCTGTGATAAAACACCATGACTAAAAGCAACCTGGGGAGAACAGGGTCGCTTTTACTCCCAGTTTCATATGACTGTTCATCATCAAATCCCCGAGGGCAGGAACTCAAGCAGGGCAGGAACCTGGAGCAGGAGCTGATGCAGAGGCCAAGAAGGGGAGCTGTTTCCTGGCCTGAGTTTTCTTATTAAACCCACAGTAGCCTGGGGCCCTCTACATCAGTTACTAACTAAGCAAATACCCTATAGGCCTGCCTACAGCCTGATCTTATGGAGGCGTTTTCTCAACTGAGGCTCCTTCCTTTCTGATGACTCTAGCTTGTGTCAAGTTGACATGAAACTAACTAGCCAGCACACCTACCATTACACTGTCTTGTTCACCACCCTTTTTATACCTCTTCTTCCTTCCTCATGGTTTTCCTACTTTCATATCATATAGGTGTATCTGTATACATGCATAAATATTAAATATTAAATCTAGATTATTTTCTCTGTCTGTCCTGTCTCGCATGCTTCAACGTGTCAATAGACATCCCAGTGGCCCAAAAGGGCAGTGACCTTGCCTCTTCCTGTGATTATTGAATAGAACTATACTAAACCTCTAGCATCCAAAAGAAGCCAGATATTTATAGAATCATTGGATTTAGAGCAAAAGAGCTATTTTGAGGACTTAATTTTGCTGAGCTTTAAGCATTCAGACATTGTTGATACTTACTTCCAAGAAGCACTATTTGCAATGAGGTACAATTGGGGGGGGCTGTGCTTCAATAGATGTAGGATTTTTTTTTCAGTGCTCTTAAATGCACCAGTGGCATGTACTAGGACATACACATGTATAAGTGGAAGGGAAACGAAGGTGGCCAATCGGTGTGACTATAGGTCGGAATGGGACAATAGGTAAGCAAAACTCTGGAGAGCGGTAGAAGGAAGTGTGGAGATGCCAAGGCTTCTCGACTATTATACATATCCACCTTGAAATGACCACGGCGAAATCTCTCCTTCTAGCCTCCCTCAATCTTTCCGGGGTATGAAGAAATCAGGACGTAGGAAGGTGGTGTTGTGGGTGTGGGGAGCCTGTGAGCTTAAAAGGCACTTTTCTCCGCTTCCTGACCTTCATTTTGTTATTGGGAGAACTTTCTAGGGGACCATACTTGGCCCTGGAAAACTCAAAGGAGCCAGAATGGATCCCAGAGGGGAGGAAGCAGAAACTGACAGCTTTGGGTTTACTTGAGGCTCTGGAACAACTACAGATAGGGACTGGCTTTCTCTAAAGATGCCCAATCTAGTTCTCTAGAGAGCAAGCTATGCAGCCAGGCTGGGGGCAAGAACTGGCTTGGAAAGGGAGCTTGTGCCTTTGGCCTAAGTGTAGTGTGTCTCTTGTGAATAGAGACCATTAGGTTGGACACAGAATAGCACAGTTCAACACAGACAACCATTCCTTCTGGGCCTTAACTTGCCAAGAATTGATTTTTCTCGATTACTCCATGGGTCTTGTTAGAACAAACAAAATTGGACTCAAGTAGATAGAGTTTTCCCATCATTTTATTTAATCCTTTCTAAAATTGGATCCAAGTTGCCCTGGCTAGCCTTGAACCCATGATCCCCATATTTCAGGCCTCCTGAGTAAATGATATTATAGATGTGTGCCAACATGCTTGGTTTTTTATTTTATGCTGTTCTCTACTTCATCTTTATTGTTTTGAGAGAAGGATTCTCATATTGTCCAAAGTGGCCTTGAACTCAAAATCATCCTTTTTGGGCCTTTCTAGTGGGCATTACAGGGGTGTGACAGTGAACCTGGATTATTAATTCTTTTTTTTTTTACTGGTAATTGTAATTGAACCCATGGCCTTGTACATGTTAAGCAAACAACCTGTCACTAAACTATATCCCAGTCTTTCAGTTCAGTTTTTTGTTCCTTCCTTCCTTCCTTCCTTCCTTCCTTCCTTCCTTCCTTCCTTCCTTCCTTCCTTCCTTCCTTCCTTCCTTTTCTTTATTTTTTTAAAGTCTTGAGACTCCCAGGCTTGTCTTGAAATTGTTGCGTAATGGAAATGACCTTAAACCTCTAATCCTCCTGCTACCACCTCCCAGGTGCACCATGCCGAAGTTATGTAGCTTTGCTCACCGAACCCGGGCCTTCTTGCAGGTTAGGCAAGCACTCTACCAACTGAGCTATACCCTTGGCTTCTGTCTGATTTTAAACTGTTTCACTCTTGTGTCCTTTTTCCAATGGTAAAATAGAAGTTTCATAAATGCCATTCTTGCACAACACACAAATCAGCACTGCAGAGAAGATGGGACGCGTTGCTGAAGCTCTCTTGCTGGGGCCAGTTTGGTTAATATCACACAATGGCCCAGTGAGTTTTATCAGTTTTCCTATCATTCAGTTCGTGCTGGGCTGAGGCTGGAGCTCAGGGGCACAGCATTCATTTGGGGCTTGTGAGACTCAGGTTCTGTCCTCAGTGCCATAAAATTGCTTCATGATTTGGCTTTGCCTTTAAGCTATTCTCCCCCCACCCCCCCCAGACAGGGTTCCTCTGTGTAACAACCCTGGCTGTCCTGAAACTTGCTCTGTAGACCAGATTGGCCTCGAACTCACAGAGATCCACCTGCCTCTGCCTCTTGAGTACTGGGATTAAAGGTCGACACTACTACTGCCAGGTTTAAGCTATTCTTTTGTTTTGTTTTGTTTTTTTGGTTTTTCGAGACAGGGTTTCTCTGTAGCTTTGGAGCCTGTCCTGGAACTAGCTCTTGTAGATCAGGCTGCCCTCGAACTCACAGAGATTTGCCTGCCTCTGCCTCCTGAGTGCTGGGACTAAAGGTGAGCGCCACTACCACCCAGCAGCTATTCTTTTTTTTTAAAAAATCATTTTTTATATCTATTTAGCTAGTGCTTGCGTGCATGCATGAGTGCATGCATGCATGCGTGCGTGCGTGTGTGTTTTCCGTGTGCATTCCAGGGATTGAACTCAGATCATCAGGCTCGGAAGCAAGTGCCTTTACCCTTTCAGCCATTTCCTCAGCTCCCTTTAAGCTCTTCTTGATAAACCACTCAATGAAAATTTAAAAAGCTTAAATGTAAAAATAAAATTAAAAAGATAAAAAAGTTCATCAAACATATTAGTCATTGGATGATAAGGTAACAAAAAGTCTAGCCTTCTTCCATGGCAGCGCTAGTGATGAAACAGCAGGTAGGTGATCTGCTTGACTCAACCACGATACAGGAATGTTTTATTTACAAGGAAGCTAGACAGATAATTGGAAAATGATTAAACCCTTAGCTGAGGGACTACTGACTATGAGAGGAGAAGGATTCATTTTTCTTTGGATGTGTGGCCCCTGGTAGAGTCCCCATGCCTCAGGGGATAGCCCCACACCTATACACATCCAGGCAGCGCTCATTCCATTCAGTGGGTTCGAGAAAACAAGGGGGCCAGGTTCGCAGGTGGAAGGGAAACATGTCAGGGGAGGGCCAGGAGGAGTTAGAGGACGGGTGGGGTGTATGGGATGGACAGGGTCAAAATACACTGGACTTCTTATTCATCTACTGACTTATTAAAGAATAAAAGAGATGCTCAAACGATCCCCTTCGGTAAATGCAGAAGCGGGGATAGCTGGAAAGGGAGAAAGAAAAATGCTTCAAAAATAAGTTGTTAAATATAAGCAAACCTTTCCAGTGTTTTTGTTCTGTATTTAAAAGACACTCAATTTATAGCCAGTGTTTCAGAACATATTAGTCATGACAATCTGTTCACACCTGCCTCGTTGCCATATATGTGTTTGCTGCTGGGGCACAGACTTGGTGCCATGAAGAAATGTTTTCATTTGTATTAGCTTAATCTTTGTAGGGCTGTGGATTGAATTAAGGACCTGGCTCACGCTAGGCAAGTGATCTACCACAGAGCCACACACCCAGTTCTTTAAAGGGTCTTGTCATCAAAATATGTTACCGCCAATAGGAGAAGGACAGGGTACGTGCCTCCTTTCCAGTGCTACTGAAAGCAGCCAGTTACTGCTCTCTCTTTTTTATCTTTCTGTGGGAATGGGAATGGAAACCAGGGCCTTCTGTATGCTAGGCAAATGTTCTGCCTGAGCTGTATCTCCAATCCTTTCTTATGGTATTTATTTATATATTATTTATTTATTTATGAAACAAGATCTCACAGAATTCCTCAGGTTGGCCTCGAACTCACTCTGTAACCCACGCAGGCCTTGGCCTTGCAACCATTCTGCCCCAGCCTCCAATACTGGGATTACAGGCCTGCACAACTAAGGCCAGTTTTTAGTTCTTGCGAAAGGGTCTACATTCCCTAGGTCTGCAATGAACTTGCGATCCCCTTGCCTCAGCTGCCCGACTGCACTCCTGTACCAGCAGGCTCATTCGGGCCAATTAATTATTTTTCTAGGAGAGAATACACTTCGATAGATACAGAGACAACAGGAAACTTTTGTTTAATGAACAAACAATTTTCACAGAGACTGGCTATATCACATTGCGATTACAACATAGATGAGCTGAAACTATGTGCGGATTTAGAAGAAGGGAACCCCTAAAACGAAACCAGGCATATAGAGGTAGTTGAATAGCATTGGTGGGGAGGAGCGTTATCTTAATTTCCCTTCAACTCTGTGCAAAAGTAAAACGGTTGCTTAACAAACAAATGGAAACCAAACACACATACACACTTGCCACTGTTTAAGTGGCTTGACATTTTAATCCCGGCATTACAGAGAACTGCATACAATAATGAGACTCGTTTATCTAATGTCGGCCGATGGTGGCGAGCTGAGCTATTTGCTCTTCTTTGTATCTCACGGGTCGTCTTCATCACTTGAACAACGGATGAATGTCAGCGGACTTTTCAGATAATGCACAAGGTACAGTGTTGCCGTGTAAACTTCTGTTAATCACATTTGTGGCTGCGAACAGTTTTTAAATGCTACAAGGTTGTGAAGCCAAAGCTTTAAAGAGACACCAGGAACAGCGGTTCCAGGCACTTCTCTCCGGAGGTTAACTTAACATGGTTGGGCACACCCACTTCTAAGTGAAAAGCTCTTTGTTTCACCTGTGGATGAGTAAAGTCCAGAGCATCGAGTAGTTAAGCAGCGGAGTGGGCGGGTTCTACCATTCTAAAAGGAACTGAATGTGTACACTGCGCATGGCTCCTTTCCCTTCCTGCTCTCTGTGCGTGAGAAATGCCGGAAAGCAAAGCCCATGCCCTGTTTGCTTTTCAGAGCTGTCTTCCATCCAGAATCAAACTCTCATTCCTTAGGCCCTAGAATGGGCTTCCCGCCTGTCCACGTCTACTTTGATGAGTAGGAATGGACACACAGTCAACAAGCTGGCAACCCAAGGAATGAATCGACGGTTAAAATATACAAGGCGGACATGGAGTTGGCACAGGGAATGCAGGCCTCGGTGGGTTGCAGTCCATCAACAGGACATGACCTGTTGGCTGTGAGAGACCTCTGGGTGCAGTGACCCAGGCATGGGAGTTCGGAGGCTTCTGTGGCTAGTCACAGGGGATTCTCTGAACCCAGGTTAGCTCCACAGGCAGAGATGGCAGCGCCACATGTGCCATAACTCAACTCTGCTATTGAGGCAGCATTGAACTTGAAGCAGCTGACCTTCAGGAAGGCAAGCTATTGGAATAGTTCTCTGCCCCCGTAAGTGAGGAGCGAACACCCTTTTCTTCAAATTATCCACTGAAAAGTAGTTTCTTCATTTTTCACTTTCTACATTTTGCTGGTTTTTAGCTAGCAGCAGTGGTACGGTACAAAGCAGAAAGGCATAAGGGTCTGATTGCTACCTAGTGTATGTGCGTGTATATGCACATACACACACACACATACATACATACACATACACACAAAGAAAATAATCTATAGGGAAAGGACTGGGTCAGCCACGCTAGAAAGGAAGACTAACCCAAGAAAGTGGTACTGTCTACAAGGGGGGGGGGAATCTTGTCCTTCCAGCCAAGACTTAGAAGCAAAACCAATCTGCAAGTCCTAAAGATGGTCAAGTTCAACCGATTATCCCACTCATAATGCACATCCCGAAGAAAGTTAAAGCTTACTCTCCTGCTTCCCGCCATCACTGAAACAAAAGCTGGCTGGAGAACAAACCCAACATGGATTCAGGCTGCTCAGAGGAACGTGCTATTCAGCCCAGCCAAAATTTCTATGTGCTCAGATTGGGCACCCTTTTACCAATGGGGTTTTTATTAAGAAGCCAAACTTCCTCTTTCCCTTAGACTAACATGAGATGTGTTGGGCACTTCTCATTTTGAGCTCTTAAGGTGTTTTGTGATTTGACTGCCATGTCTATTGAATAAAAAGATGTGTAACAAACTGTTCAAAACATTGAAAGATCTGCCATGTGATAGGCAAAGAATCAAGCTTGGCTACTCATTGAATGAACATGCTACGTAGGCATATTCTTTAAAATTGCTGAGCCTCTGTTTCCTTCTCCATATATGCTGGTTGACAATGCCGACTAAAGGTTATTCCATGTGTTCAGGTGAATGAGATCACTCAGTTTAGTGCCTGGTCCATGGTAGGTTCTCAACACACTATTGTAGAGCCTGTTATTTGGAACAGCATAAGGAAATACTATTAACTATGTGCAAAACCTATAGATGGTGAAATCAAATTATTTATAATTGAAATTCTCAACACATTTTGAAGAACAGGGAAGGATGGGGCTTCCATTCTATCAGGAATTTTAGATCCCCCAAATACAGCATTACTTTTGAGGCCTTATTAAGATGGGAGCTATTTTCTTGACATAGGAATTAGTCCCTACGCTAACACTCATTTGTTCTCCAGTCCTTTTGTTTTATCTACGTCTCTTCTGTTTCTACAGTACTGGAGATAGAACCCAGTGACCCACGCAGGTAAGGCAAACGCTAGCAACTGAGCCATATCCTCAGCACTACTTTCCTAGTTTCACCCCCAGTAGGAGTTACTTGCAAACCATCAAGTTGTGGTCCAAGAATCAGTGGTTTGGACTTTCCCCACCAAGCTTAAAGCGGCTGTAAATGAGTACTGCCAGTAAAGGCAGTGCTTCACGCAACTGTAGACTACTGGTGGTAGGCTACGACATGGCTGGTGACAGCTATAGTTTATCTCTCTCATCATCAAGGCACTGTGCTGAGGAGTTTCTGACATGTCCAATTTAATGTTCCTAAGAAACCTAAATGCTATTAACATCACCACCATTCCATCTTTTAATACAAAATACAGAATACTATCCAAATTTGCATGCCATCCTTACAAAGGGGCTGTGATAATCTTCTCTGTGCCATTCTAATTTTGGTATATGTGCTGCTGAAGCGAGCTCCAGTACCATTTCATATATGAGGAAACTGGGGCTCAATGCCAGTTAAAGTCATGCCAAAGTACCACATGTAGTACCTGGAGAAGCTTTTGACCTTTTTCTCTGCTGTGCTTGCACTGCAGGATAGGAAACAATTGTACTAGGACTTTGCCATGGCCACATAGTTGGGTGTCAGGCAGGAGGGGAAAGCATCTTCATTTCCTGCTCTCTGAGCCCTCTAGACTTAACTCAGATAGTGTCCACTCCTGTATTTCCATTCCATACACTTGCATTTTCCACTTGCCCAGATTACTCCAAACATCAAAGCTGATGATGCTCTGAAAATACAGCCTAGATAAGCAAGTGCAGATGATCATTTACCTTCTGCTTACATGAGTCTCTTTTACAGCATCTGGAGACCACCTCTCTCACACACTCAAACCCCTCCAGTGGTTACAGAAGAACCCAGACTGATCCTTGAATCTCTCTCTCTCTCTCTCTCTCTCTCTCTCTCTCTCTCTCTCTCTCTCTCTCTCTCTCTCTCCTGCTAACAGAATGGAGGGGCTACATGTGAATAACACACCATAGCTGCCACAAATCACCTGGGAGTAGTTTGCACAAGAAACAAATGTGACAATTCCCTTTTCCTGGCTCTAATTTTCTTCTCTGCCATTAAAACACTTCCACACTGTTTTTCAGGTTTCTCTGACACCAAAGGACTCAAACTAGCACTAAGCAAGCTAAGCAATGGTACTCCTACCCTTTCCCATTCTTTTCTCCCCATGAAAATCTTTTTTCCCACTGAAATCTTTGGCCCATTGTTACCAAGAGGGAAGGCAGTGTTTACATAAAATCATAGGTTAATTCTCTGGTTCTTTTGTAGAGATTTAAAAGTGGGTTCTAACCTATCTGGTTTCTTTATGATTTGAAAACGGAATAGCCCCTCGAGTATTCCAGCAGGTGCTGGTACGGATCTTGATGCCATTCTCTCTGAAACACCCAGTAAATAGTAATCTTATCCTTAACTGAAGTGGGAAGAAATTAATACACTTGTCATCAGATTGCCTGAAACAAATACCTCTAATAGGTTGTAATAAAAGACACTTCTAATACATCTCTCCATTCCTGAATAATTCTTTCAGCCTTGTTCTGTATTACACCCACAAAATGAATCCTTTTACTTTACTCTTACACACACCATAACTTATACCAAATCAACTAAGTATTTTCTATCACTTAACTCAAACTGAAAGAGTGGAATCTGTGAGGTAGTGGATAAACTACCTCAGAATCCTTCTGAAATTCTTTGAAACTTAGTCCACTAGAATAGACAAGAACTATATAAAAATGGCCTAAGAGTTGGGATTAATTCAGCAAAAAGTAAAGAAAGAACATTGCACATGTTTAGAACTGTTACTCCCCTACATACAGTCAACCACATCAATAAATAAAGCAATGGACTTCTCAGTAGCGTACACTTAAATAGTTACAAATGTACATGTAGAAAAAGGATACAGTAGTGCAAAAAATAAATTATTAAAACAGAAAGAAGTATGAACATTATTTTACACAATGCTCTATAAAACCTGAACCATTTGAAACGAGACCCCAAGTCAGTGAAAGAATACAGTGACGTCTGCATCTGCTTCACATTTCAACCACATAGTCATTCAGCTATGAAAGACAAGCCCCGTCTCACTTTCAGAAAAACTGACGCTACACAGCAACTTTTGCTGGGCTCTTCCACACCTCTGGCTATTAGTGTCAAAAAGCATCTGAAGACAGAAAGTCAAACAGGTCACATCCTTTCAGTCTTCCTACTCAACTTCTGTGTGGTCAAAAAGCAGAACAACATCTCTCTAGAATACTCTCTTCTGTTAAGGTGTTATTGCAATTAGATATATTTACAAGAACATCACCCTGGGGCAGTGGGGAGGGTGGAAATGCCTCCTTCCCAGTCTGCTCTCCCTAATTTTGGTTTCTGGATATAAAGGCCAGGATTCGCCGAATACCATTCAGTCTATCCTTTAGGGACCTCATTGCTAGGAAGGGGAGCTGAGCTCTGCTTTCCAGAGGAAGAACCGCTAATGTCCACCAGCACCAGGCTGGACCGTTCGGATTAACCTGCAACAAAGAAAAACAGTTCATTGATCCTACTACTGTGCAGTCCACGGACACAAGTCCTCGCGCGTAAAGTAGACACCCTACATGGACCCACTTATGTGTGTGGTCGAAGTTGTTGAGAGATTCCATCAATTCATTTTCTCCTCTTCCATTTCAGCTGAGCACACAGCCACATGGTGGCAGTGGCTAGGGGACACTATTGTTTCCTGGTCTCCCTTGTGGCTAGGTGAGGCCATAGACAAAATTGTGGCTAAAGAGAAGTGGTATGTGTAAGTTCTGGGTCATGCTCTGGGAAAAGAGCATGCAGCCTCTGACTACCTTTGTCTCCCCATTTCTTTCCTTTTTAAACGTTTGTTATTTTATGTGTATGGGGTTTTGTCTGCATGTATGTCTGTGCACCACAGAGGCCGGAAGAGGGAACCTGATTCCCTTGAGCTGGTGGTTGTGAGCCCCTGTGTGGATGCTAGGAATTAAACCTGGGTCATCAAGAAGAACAGCCCGTGCTCTTAACCTCTGAGGCATCTCTCCAGTCTCTCCCCCTTTCTCTAGCAAGACTAAAGACATGGTGATAATCAGTCTTCTTCAGTCAAGAAAAAAGAACTCTCTAGAGATGGCAGAGCCCAAATAGAACTGCCTTAGTCCTCCAGGACTGGAGCCTTCTCTCTCATTGGAGCTGCAGTCTCCTTTAGTACTTGTTAAACCAAGCAAAACAACATCTTACCACATACACTGTACTCCCTAAGCAGCGTGGTTTTACAAGCTGGAGTACCAACTATTTTCTCTCTTTTACTTCGAAGACCCTGGTTAGGTTCTTTGGACTGATCCATTTAAAATTCAGGCCTTTAATCCTAGGGCTCTTTGGGCTTGGCATGATGGCTTAACACCCATCATTTTCTTACTTTGGTGGAAGGCTGTAGTCTAAATATACCATGTCACGAACAGAACTGAAGCTACCTTCTCCCCTGAAACCAAGAACTATGATTTCCAGTTTCAAAGAATAGCAAGCAAACATTTCAATTAGAAAATACATTCCTGTTAACCTTTGGGGTTTCCTCTAATAAAGACATGTCTCATCCCTTACCAATCCTTCACCGACATTCTCTTTGTCATCAGCTTCCTGAGCACACAGTTTAGACATTTACTACTAAACCTCAAATGAGTTTTCTTCCCACAACTTTCAGAACGAGTCAGCTTTCGGCTTGTAGAGAAGCACATGCTGGTCTCGCTCCCTCCATATGAGGTTATTTGACTCCAAGATGCTTTGTGGGTTTCTCCCTGAATGTCCCTGAATGCTTGGTTTTTCTGTACCTCTAGCTTCACCAGGACACCTCCATCTCTGTCTCTCTGTCTCTGTCTCTCTGTGTGTGTGTACCTCACTGTAGTGTGCAATGCATTTTCTCTTACAATCACTTTTGGATACCAGATTGCTATTCTGAGCTTTCTTTCCCAGGATCACCAGCAGAGCCTTAAGCTGATGTTAATACCATAGCTGTTTCTAAGAAACCTCCCACCGAGGTGCAAAATTCTTATTCGTGGAACTGCTTGGGGCTGCAGGATTAGATACAGCAAACTGGTTGAGTTTTTGCTGCCGCCACCACCAAGGCAACATGATAACAAAACTAGTAAGAAAGGAAATGATTCGAACTTGCCATGTCATTACGGCCTTATGAATCACACCGAGGCACCTGTGCTTTCTCCTGTGGAAGATGTGCTTAGCACTGTTGTTCTGTATCTTTTGCCTGACTGGCAGAGAATGTTCCCCAGCAGGTAAAGAGGAACATTAAGCTCAAACATGACCTTGTTCCGAGTTACGCTGACTTCTTGAATCACCATAGCCAAGAGCTGGGTTACCAGAAAGGGCTTGCTGCCCTTGCTCTCTTTAGAACATGTGAGGAATGCCTTTGTACGGAGGGAGAAGAGCCACTCTGTGGGCTGCGGGAAGCAAGCCACTTCAGCCCATTAGGGAACAGACATGTGTTTTGAGGTCTCAGAATGAAGGAAGAGGTGGAACGTCAGACTCTTAATGATCCTCTCTGATTTTAGAGAAAAGTTGAGAAAGGGGAAAGAGATTTACCCAAGGTCACACTGTCAGAAAGGTAGGCAACAGTCTTTAGGCAGAAAGGTCAGAATATGTGTGTGTGTGTGTGCGCGCGCGCGTGTGTGTGTGTATATATATATATATTCAGATTTTTCTATTGTGATAGAATCAGGAAGCATATGTTAGAAAAGAAATCCGAGAGGTTCCAGGAGTGATTCTGTGGAGCAGCAAGCTTAGAATATGGGGAAAGGCAGCATTAAGAGAATAGCTCTGCTTAGGCCAGCTCTTCTCCAAACTGGAAGTCCCCACAAACACTGCCTGACTGAAACAAGGCAGGCAAATCGTGGCGAAATCGAACGCTCCCCACATTCCTAGTGAACTCTGGAGCTGCAGCCGGAGCTTGTCGAGACCTGGGCCTCAAGGAAGAAGAGCAATCCAGTAGAACCTAATGAACTATGTCCTGGGCACCAGCTTTCTCAGGACCTGTTCAAGCTAGGAGCAATGGCGAGGGTCTAGACTCGCAGGGTTACTTATCGATGGGCTGGCTATGAAGGTTTCTGCAGCTGGACTCTTGTAGCATAGGTGATCCTACCTCCTAGCTCTTGCAGGCCATGAAGCCAGCTGGAGGTACAGCCTTAGTTTTCATCTCTCCTACTCCCTGGCTGTTGCATGTGTCCCTGTCACCTAACATTACCATGACTGTGGGTCTGGACTCCCATCGAAGGTTCTTCTGTTGGTGGTGTCGCTGCTCCCTTCCTCTCACCTCACTTATTTCTCAATATTTGTCTCAGATCCAAGTTCCTACTACTTACCTTTATTAAGCCAGTTCTGATTTGGGATCCTTTTGGTCTTACCCTTGATGCTCACTACCTAGCCACACAAGACTATATTGGATCTGTTCTCTTCTCCGCACTCGACTTGCTGGATGACAACCCCACACCCATCTAGTTACAAAGCCTGGAATGTCCCACCTGGTGGGGCAACCTGTTCTGAACAGATATTCGTGTATACCTGGGGATCTTCATCTTTCTCTGGCATCGGACCGAAATGATTCAGTATCCGATTCTTGAGCGATGTTTTGAGCGAATGAAACCACGAGGAAGCTTGCTCATACACACAGTTATGCAACCCCATGAGTTCGGCACGGTCTTCTCCATGAACCTGCAAATATCAAAATGCAAGTGAGGCAGTCTCTGCCTTCTCCACCCACCTCAGAGTTGCTTTCGACACCCGACCCTCTTTTGAGATTCTGACCTGCCTTTCCTTTACCCTTCTGGCTCTCTCCTGGGACAGATAGGGAATACCCAGCAGCCAGGTGCTAGATGGAGTACGAATATGGCAGAGAGAGCAGGAATACAAAAGGTTTAAATGAGAAAAATGCCCGAAACAGCGGGCAGAGAGACAGCAGCAGGAAGCTTGAGTTAGCCCACGTGAAGGCACATGAGTAAAGTGCATTGTGCTGGTTTATGCCTCTGCCCCTTCCATTCGCATGTCCTTTTCTTCCCTATTCACTGGGAAGGTAGATACGACTATATCTGTGCCTCAGTATATCTTCAAGGTCAAATGGATTTATCCATTCATCATGTATCAATCTACAACATAAGTTATATAAATGAGCATGGGATTACTGACCTCTTCATCTATCCCTTAGCTCAGGGTATGTGACGTTTTGCTTTTACTTTTGGGAACGCTGAATAACTCTGATGTAGGAACACTGTTCTTAGGCAGGTTGCACATTTTAAAAATGAATTTCTATTTGAATCTACAATAATCTCAAAAGAAACGCACTGGAAAATATAAATCAATCCATAGTTAAAATGCTTATATGTGCACCCCATTCTAAACTGAGCCTTCAGAGGGAGGGGAGAAGGGAGGGAGGGCTTTGGATGCAGTTGGGCAGCTGTCCAGGAGCATTCATCTAGTAGCAATTTGGTGAGAAATCCCAAGGCCCCAATCCAATTCTGAGAAACCCCTTCACAATCATCTTTGTATACCAAGCTACAGTGATAATTTGGCTTTTAGGTTTCTTGGCACTGGCTGCCCTCACCTTTTGATCTTCAATGTATTCAATATCAGCTGTGTTGTAGCCATCCCGCTGGCCCTGATGAAGCACCTTGAAGCGCCTCTTGCCTATGCTGTCAACCACCGATCGGCCATCAGCAAAGAATTGGACATTTCTGATTTCTAAGATGCAACCGTATTCTGCAAACCTGTTTATTGAAAATCAAGTCAAGAGAGTAGATTCTTAATGAGTTCTACTGTCCTTGGCCCAGACCACCATGTTTAGCACCCTGGGCTGTTTGCTAGATCTACAACTGCAGCTATATGTGAGACAGCATCTGTGAGGAGAAAAGATCTGAACAGAATGGTAAAGTGGCTCTCATTTGTTGAGCACATACTATATGCAGTTCTTTGGTTTCAGTGTTTGTCCCTCTCTAAGCTTGTGTTGAAATTTAATTGCCATTTTAACACTATTAAGAGGCAGGACCTTTAAGAAGTGATCAGGCCTTGAAGGCTCTGCCCACATGAGTGGATTAATTACTGCAAGAGTGTGTTCATTAGCAAGAGGAGGGTTGGACTTCCCTTCTCTCCCTTTCTCTTTGCCTTTCTACCAGGTTATAACACAAGACCTTATCACATCCTGGGCATGAGAGCATATAATGATAGTCCTAGCCACAAAAGAGGCTGTTGACAGGCGAACCACAAATCTTAGGCTGGCATGAGCACCTTAGTCCTACCTGGTCTTAAATGAAATAAAATAGGCTTATGATATAGTTCAATGGTAGAATACCTTCCGTGGTAGTTTGAACGCAATGATGGCCCTCCTAAGCTCATATGGAATGGCACTATTGGGAAGTGTGGCTTTGTTGGAGTAGCTATAGCCTTGTTGGAGAAAGGGTGGCAATGTGGAGGTGGGCTTTGAGGTCTCCTATGCTGAGGATATTACCCAGTGTCTGAGTCTACTTCCTGTTGCCTTGTGATCAAGATGTCTGCCTGTTTGTTGTCGTGCCCTTTCATGACCATAATGGACTAAACCTCTGAACTGTAAGTGAGCCGCCCCAGTTAAATGTTTTCCTTTATAAGGATTGCCATGGTCATGGTGTCTCTTCACAGCAACAGAAACCCTAACTAAGACACCTGCCTAGGCTCTGGATTCAGAAAAAAAAAGATTACTGTTATCAGATACTGGCACATTGGCTGTAGACGTCAGTCTTGATAACTGTAGGCATAAATTTCTATTGCCTGTGGTGGCTCACACCTGTAATCCTAATACTAGGGAGGCTGAAGCAGGATTGCCACGAGTTTGGGGCAAGTCTGGGCTATACAGTGAGTTCCAGGTCAACGTAGGTTACGGTATGAAACCCTGTCTCAAAAAAACCCTATTGCTTATAAATTACTTACTATACAACATTATATTACAGTATCCCCAATGGATTTATTTGGATAGGAACCTTGTTTAATGCTTGGAGCGCACCAGTTCTCCCAATAAGCAAGACCAGCTAGGTAGGCATACCATCATGTCCACTTAACACACAAAGAAACTGGAGACAGAAAGGCTCAATGATTTGCCCAACATCAAAGGTGCTCCAAGGCCAGCACTCAAATATTAAAGTGGGTGGTTTAGCTCTAGGGCTAACACTCTTAACAAGACAATTTTGTTTGTGTGTTTCTGGATTTCGCTTGTTTTTGAGACAGGCTCTCGCGTATTGTGGGCTATCCCTGGACTTCACATGTAGTCAAGGATGACCTTAAACTTTGTATTCTCTTGCCTCCAACTCACTACTATTGGGATTGTAGGTGTGCACCACTCCAGGTTTATGTAATGCTGAGGATCGATTCCCAGGCTTTTGTGACTGATAGGTAGGCTGAGCTACAGCCCTAGCCCACACGACAAGTTTTGCAATGTATGGCACCTGCTTAATGAAAGATCACCTCTAGGGTTACTTAAAATAGAACTCATACTGTAAAGTAGGCACCAGAGGGACCATGATCCTCACAGATGTTTGGGTGTTCTGAGCTGGCTAACCTCACGAACTTGGTTGATCCCACCACAAGAAGCCCTCCGAAGTAAAACAGAAATCCTTTCTAGCTAACTTCCCTGTTCCCTAGGTCTCCTCACTTACCCTTTGACAGGATCTCCAAGGCACATGCCGAACTGTTTCGTGCCTGTCTCAATACATCTCCGAATCATCAGGCGATAACAAGGCTCAAAGATGTGCAGGGGACAAGGGACAGTGGGATAGGCCATGGTGCAAACGAAAATAGGCACATTCTTATTTAAGCTGTCGGGAAGAGAAGATGAGATGGATCTCAAACCAGTGGAGCAGAGCACAGACAGGTTTGTCAATGTCACAGTATGTTTCCTTGGAGTAAGGCAAGGAGTCATCAAAGTTTAATGGCTGATAGAGAAACACTGAAGTATACTTGATTCTGTAGGCCAAGTGCCATGATCCAAGTCTGAAAGCCTAAACTGGCATTGCACACATTCTAAGTTTGTTGATTAGATCTCTATTACCATAATACTGTATTATAATACTAATACAGTAATACAGTATAATACTAATACATAATATAATACATAATAATGTATTATAATACTAATACCATAATACTATGCTGCTCCTACCTTTCTTCCTTCCCTCCCTCCCTCCCTCCCTC
>PVIU01019250.1:0-35000 GCA_004026605.1 Ondatra zibethicus
AGCTCCCAAATTAATCACACAGAGACTGATTACTTATAAATACCTGGCCTTAGCTTGGCTTATTTCTAGCCAGCTTTTCCTTACTTAAATTATCCCATCTACCTTTTGCCTCCAGGCTTTTTCCTTTTCTTACCTTCTGTAATTTTACTTTCACTCTTACTCCATGGCTGGCTGGGCAGCTGGCCCCTTCTTTTCTCACTCTTTCTCTCTCTCTTTCTTCTTCTATTTATTCTCTCTGCCTGTCAGCCCCTCCTTCTCATGTCCTGACTTGCTATTGGCTGTTCAGCTCTTTATTAGACCAATCAGGTGTTTAGACAGGTTTATAAGCCTCATGACCAGGCTATCTTATTACAGCATCGACCTCACTCTTAGCACTGGTTCTGTTCTGCTCTAGCTCCTACCTCAACATTTCCAAAGCCTCCCCAATCAGTATCACTCACTGAGCACCCAACATTCAAACACAGAAGCTGGTGGAGGGCAGTCCACACTCAAACTACTACAGTCAGAAAATGTGTCAGCTTCACAGAAACAGCATGTTAGTGAAAGAAGAAGGTGATTGCTGCTGTCTAGCACCAACACACTGCTACCCTGGGGATAAACATCCTTATGAAACTGCAGGTTCATGCTGAGTGTGTGAGTCAGGCAGCATAGCCTTGCCTATGCTGAGGAGACAAATAGCTCCCAAATCTAAGTGGATTCAGATACCTTTACTTCTTGCTCATGCATTATGTTCATTGTGAAGAAGTAGTCACTTCAAGTCCACACAACCTGGGTCCCCATCACAGCCAAGGGAGGAATTATGTAATGCCTTTTCAAGGTCCCTCCTAGCAGAGTTCCTTGTTATGGAAAAGTCACATGATCCAACCTCAAAGAGGGTGGAAAGTATATACTACCTAATGGACCTGGAGAGAGAACAGATGAATAGTCATGAGTAATGTTAACTTTAAAAATTCACATAATGAAAGCATCCATGTGACCCCGGGCTTTCCAGGGGCTCATCCATGTTACCAATGTTTGCAAATGAAATCCTCACTCTTTGAACCTATGTGATCAAGCATTGTAGGCAGAGACTGCTCGTTCATTTCTAGGCTGCCCAGACCTGAAAATAGCACAGAAACTCTATTAATTACAATACTATTTGGCCAATAGCTTAGTTGTATTCCTTGCTAGTTCTTATATCTTGAATTAACTCATTTCTAAAGTCTATGTATTGCCACAAGGCTGTGACGTACTAATAAGATTCCATGCAACATCTGTCTCCCAAGGCAGCTACATGGCAACTCTCTGACTCTGCCTACTCTCTCTATTTATATTTCTTCTAGTCTGGCTACATTCTGCCCTATCGCAGACCAAAGCAGCTTTATTCATTAGCCAATAAAACAACATGTGACAGAAGCACATCCCATATCATCTCCCCTTTTTCCATTTAAATAAGAAGGAAGGTTTTAACTTTAACATAGTAAAATTACATATACTAAATAGTTATCAGGCAAAAATTACAGTTACAATATATTTCTTTGTGAGTATAAAGTTTCATAGCTAATTTATCTTTTATCATAACTAAGGAAAACTATAACTATCTGTTCTTCAACTTCATCAAAGACCCCAGAAGGATATAATATTGCTCAAGTAAACAGGAAGTGCATTGTAAGCAACTTCCAAAACTCTAGAATTGACAGAGACAACTCACTACCTGGAGAGTACCCAGAGTTCTTCTGCAATGTTGGGGCATCCATCTTCAACCTATAGGCCCATAGTATCCATCAGGAAATTTGAAAGACTCTTTTGCCTATATTAGCAGTTTGTCGGTCACGTTCTTCTGTGTCCTGCAGAATGTCTGGAAGACTCTTTCATGAAGCAAGAACCCAATAGAACTGTCTCATCTTCTTTAGGCAAGTTTAGCAGTCACTTTTCTGTGGGTCCTTCATGTCCAGTTCATACTGCATACCATCAAGCAGTCCAAGCAAGAGCAGTTTCTTGCCAAATGACTAGCAAACTCCATAAGGAGACTCTTCGATGCCCATCATCCTCTTGAAGTAGATTAGTGCTGCCAAGAGCAGATGTGTCTCATTGTCATGAAAAGTCCTAACTTCTTAAAACATTTTAAATGCCATATTCTCTAAGTCTTTGAAGGGTTTGAAGTATTCCTATCATCTGAAATATATCTCTGTACATCTTGAAAACCTAACTAACATTACTACAAACTTGACTATAGATGTCTATCTATTAACCTATTTCCTAATTGTACATTAAATTTTTAAATGCTCTGAACACAGTATCTTTATCAAGAGCAGAAATATACATATAACAAAATTGACCTTAAATTTTTATTGATAAACCAATTTCCATACCAATGCAAAATATTCATCTCTATAGCATATCTGCTTTTAAATGTAAACAAACATTTATAAACAATCATTTAGGGAATTTGGCCATTGTTCTCTACACTGCTTCCTGCTGATTGGGGTTGCCCTTAACCAGGTTGTTCATGGGTTATTCTGTATGGAAGGTCCATCACAGCCAGCAATCCTGAAGCTGTCATGAATGTTGGGCCATGTGATCCATTGCTTCATGGGATCTCATTTGATCAAACCATATTAGCTAGTAAGGAATCCACAGCTTTCTATGCTCTGTGGAAACAAAAGCAGAACCTCTTTTCTAAAGTAACTTATTCTTAGACCCAAATTTTGAAGTCAATATACCTTTAAAATATATATGTTGGTTTAGCTTAGCAGCCTATACAATGAAATGTCTCTCTGTACATAGCTCATTCACAGTCAAAAAATTCAAAGAAAACAATCATATACATAATCCAGACTCTGTCTGTATATATTCCATCTTTATGTGGCTTGTATTTTTACTCCTTTAATCTATGACTGTCTGTACTCTGTCTCTTTAAAGACTTTATTTTTAAAACCATTTACTTCTTTTTATAACTATACTATTTTTTTCTCTCTCCCAAGTCTACATACATTTATCTAACACTGTGACTCATTCAGAGGTTTTTTTTTTTTTATCTGAATCTTTCCTTATTGTAGATCTGTAATCGTTTCCTGACTAGGATCATCTTGTTTTTAAAATGCTAAGGGGGCATGGCTAGGAGTAAGGCTGCTTTGCCTTTTGGCTCTGCCCAGTCCAACATTGTGGAGGTATGCTTACTGCCAGCTCTACAAGCCATTCTCTCTGCCCCAGCTCCAGGGATGCAGCGGCTCTACTTCACCATCAATCAACCTGTAGCAGTCTGCTCACAAACCCCATTTAAATGCTCTGTAGCCAGATTTCCCAATAACCAGAGCCTTTCATGCCAGCACAAACCAGAAAGACCTCCCCTAAAGAAGCCATGCAGCCTTTGTTGCCAATGTTGAGTCAGGAAGACATCTCTAAAGAGGAGACAAGGTGCACCTGCTTGCCATCAGCAAATAGAGCTCATCTGAAAAAAAAAATACAGCTACCAAGACGCTATGCTAAACTCTCTTCTTTTGTGTCTAGAATTTCTTCCCAAGCTCTCTCAAGTTTTATGTGAATGTAGGTGTCCCACATTGGAGTGCCATTTTGTAAGCAGAGACTGTTCATTCATTTTCCAACCACCCATACCTGAATAATCACACAGAAACTTTATTAATTACAATACAACCAATAGTTTAGTTGTATCCCTTCTAGTTCTTACATCTTTAATTAACCCATTTCTAATACTCTGTGTATTGCCACAAGGCCTACTGTTAAGGTTCCATCCAGCATCTGTCTCCTTTGGCAGCTACATGGTGTCTTTCTGGCTCCACCTACTCTCTAAATATGTATTTCTTCTATCCTGGCTATATTCTGCTCTATCATAGACCAAAGAGGCTTTATTCATTAGCCAATAAGGCAACACATATACAGAAGGACATCCTACATCAAAGCATCACCCAGAACCTGGTTCAGAGTAAAAACGACACTCAATAATTCAATCCAAGAGAAAATTCTTTACTTATACAGTGTAGGGAGAGCTTGAAGAGGAAGGAGCAGTGTGGGGCATTGCAGGTGGGAAGAGAACCCAAAGATCCCAAACGAAAAAGTGATTCCAGAGACCTTAGATGCTAATACCCCTGTAGAGTACCCCACTTCCAGATCAGAAGAGGGCATCAGGTTTCCTGGAACTGGAGTTACGAACAGTTGTGTGCTGCCATGTGGGTACTGGGAACTGAACCCAGATCCTCTGCAAGGGCATCAGGTGGTCTTCACAGCTGAGCCATCTCTCAGCCTGTTTTCACTGCCTTACTCTGTTACATTTAATATCGTTTTCTTCTTTCTAAGATCTCATTTCCTTTACTTTCACAGAGAGATGAGTCAGGTGTCAAGAATACATACTGCTCTTACAGAAGAGTTCAGTGCTCAGCACTCACATTGAGGGGCTCACAACCACATATAATTCTAGTTCTAGGGTATCCAATGATTCTGGCCTTTGCTGGAACCTACACTCACATACATGTGCCCAAATGCCACACAGAACATATACACATGAAATTAAAAATAATATAAATCTTGTAAAAATAATAATGACATCTTAGAGTAAAAGTTTAGATGATAGATTTAAGACCTTTCTTTTTGTATTATAAGCACTAGTCCTAAGAGTTATTCTCTCTAAACACAGATCTTCTGTCTGTCATAAATACTGGCACTTCATGCTTACGGTAGTTATTTCTGAACCACTGTGACAAATGCCTAAGAAAACCAATCAGAAAAGGAAAGGCTTACTCTAGTTTGCAGTTTCTGATATCTCAGTCTGTGGTCACTGGTCCCACATGCTAGAGTAGGACATCATGGCAGTGGGAACCCAAGGCAAAAAGGAGCAGCTTGTAGCAGACAGGAAGTAGAGGCAGCAGAAACAGGAAGGGGCGGAGCAAGATCTAACCAGAAAGGATACTCTCAGGAGGCTGCTTCATCCAACCAGACCCTAGCTCACAGCTCACCACTTCCCAGTGGTCTGTTTAGAGTTTGGGATCCACCTGTAGATTAAGCCATTCATTAAGTCAGAACCTTCATAATCTAATGTTCTCTGGCAACATCCTCATCAATACACCTCAACTTGAGTCTTCCAAAACTCATGAGTATGGCTTAATCCAATCAAGTTGACAATCAAGCTTAATCCAATCAAGTTGACAAACAAAAAAATGATGTTTTTATTTTTTTAAATTAACAGCATTTTCTTTTTTCTTTGCTATTTCTCCTTTATTTATTTTGAATGTGCTAATCCATTATTTGTAGATTTTTCTCTATGTAGATTTCCGTTACAATGCTATTATTATGCTATTGTGAAGTAGTATAGTGTTATGTATTTGGTCTTCTTATAACTAGTCAGATATACTTTATGCCACTAAATACAGTCTTTCATATATGTAACTTTAAAGGACTGCATTTTCTGCTCTTTTGGCTGACGTGAGTCATAACCCCATCCAGGACACAATCCCTTTCAGACACCATACCTTGGTGTCTATGAGCTCAATTTCTATGTCTTTTGTCCTTTGATCGTCTTCTTTGCGATCCTATTTTTTTAATTTATTTATTTATTATGTATATGTCTGTGTATATGCCTGCAGGTCAGAAGAGGGCACCAGACCTCATTACAGATGGTTGTGAGCCACCATGTAGTTGCTGGGAATTGAACTCAGGACCTTTGGAAGAGCAGAGCAGGCAATGCTCTTAACCTCTGAGCCATCTCTCCAGCCCACGATCCTATTTAATTCTACCTTCATGCACATAAAGATTACTTTATGAAGGTCTGAATGATATCTATTGAACACTAATGAAAAAGTGTAGCTAGTCATGAAGTCAGGGACCGGGGGCAATGGCCAACCCTCTCAATGCACTCTTTCTTGTTTTACATTCGACGAGACCAAACATTCATCCCCATTACCTAATCAATGGTATCTTGTCCTCCTGGAAGGTATCCCAGATCTTCAAAATCATTGCCAACTACAAGATCCACAACACAGGCAACACTGTAAAATATCCACCAAATGAAATATATATATATATATATATATATATATATACATACATACATACATACACATACATATGACCTTCTCTTATGGTTCTCAACAAGCAAGGGCAAATTTAAAAGAAAATAGCCTCTGCTATGTGTATTCTGCAGCCTCAGGTTGAGAACATACACATGACCAAGGCATGGTTATGTAACCTATCATATGATTACCATGAAAGGTTGGACCAGTCAAATCAATTCCACTCCATGCACCCTCCCCCATCAACGTCTCTGAGCACACAGACACCACTGCCGTCTTCAGTCAGTGTGTTCTCACTCACGAGGCTGCCCACATTACTTCCCAGCATGGATGTGTTCTTTTCTCTTGTTTTCAGTTTTATTTATCCCTTTAAACAATTATTAATGTTAGCTGGGAAGTGGTGGCGCACACCTTTAATCTCAGCACTCAGGAGGCAAAGGCAAGTGGATCTCTCTAAGCTCAAGGTCAGCTTGGTCCACAGAACTAGTTACAGAACTAGATTACACTGAGGAACCCTGTCTCAAAAAAAATTATTAGTGTACATTGATTTATGAAGTCATGGACTTCAGGCTATATTCGGTTCAAGTATTTTATATACAGTCATAGGTAACACCCTTCCTTGTCCCTCATTCCTCTGTCCTTGTCCACTTCTCAGATAGTTCCCCATATGTTTTCATGTCAAATGTATATGTGTGCTGTATGAATATAATTTAGGTTCCATGTACAAAATACAGCACAAGATAGTCATTTTCTGAGCCCGACTTACTTTTCTTAACATCAGGTTCTCTAATTTCATCCATTTTCCTGTGAAAGTAATACTCTCTTTATGGCTGAATAAATCAACATTATCTTCACTCAAGCATGCACTGATGGCCACATAGACTGACTCCAGGGCCTGGTCGTTGTGGACAGTGTGGTAAACCTGGAAGAGCTGATATCTCTGACGTGAACTGACTTAGATTTGCTTAGGTGTATTCCAGTGGAGGTATAGCCCAGTCACGTAGTTGTTCCAATTTTAATTTCTTGAGGCATCTTCATACTGATTGTCATAGTATCTGCACTATTTATATTCCCATCTACAGTGCAGACAATCTCCTTTTTCATGCATCCTTGCTGGTCTCTGTTCCTTGCGTTGTGGTGGTTTGAATGTGATGGCTCCCATAGGCTCTGGCATTTAAACACTTTGCCCCAACTGTCTGGTGAAGCCTTGAAGGCATGGCTTTGTTGGAGGAGGTGTGTCACCGGGACTGAACTTTGAGGATTCAAGGCTACACACTATGCCCAGTTTGTTTTCTGCTTCCTGCTTAGGCTTCAAGACATGAGCTCTTAACTTTCAGCTCCAGCCAGCAAGCCTCCCTGGTGCCGTGCTTCTCTGCCACAATGGACTTTTCTTAGTTAGGGTTTCTCTTGCTGTGTAGAGACACCATGACCACAGCAACTCTTATACAGGAAAGCATTTAATTGGGTGGCTTACAGTTTCAGAGGTTTATTTCATAACCGTTGTGGTGGAACATGGCGGCATGCAGGTGTTGGAGTTCTACATCTTGATAGGCAGGCAACAGGAAGTGAACTGAGACACTGGGCATAGCTTGAGCATATAGGAGCCCTCAAAACCCACCTCCACAGTGACACACTTCCACCAACAAGGCCACACCTCCTAATAGTGCTATTCCCTTTGGGGGCTATTTTCTTTCAAACCACCACAGGACTCTTACCCCTCTGGAATTAGCCCAATTAAAGCCTTCCTTCTGTAAGCTGCCTCGGTCATGGCGTCTGATCACAACAATAGAAAAGCAGTTAGTAAAGTGTTTTATTTTGCTCATGTGTTTTTAATGAAGGGCATCCTGACTTGGGTACCAGGGGATGTCCTTTCACCTCCTCATATGTATAACTTACTCCTCAAAGTAAAAGTTAGCTTTGCTGCCCTGCTGTGTCCATCTACAAATTATTTTATCGATGAGTATCTTAGTTTGGGTTACTATTCTTATGATAATACACTATGACCAAAAGCAAGTTGGAGAGGAAAGGGTTTATTTTGCTTATGTTTCCTCATCTATGGTCCACCCCTGAAGGAAATTGGAATAGGAACTCAAACATGGCAGGAACCTGGAGGCAAGAGCTGATGCAGAGGCCATGGATGGGTGCTGCTTATGGGCTTGCTCAATCTACTTTATCGTAGACCCCAGGACCACCAGCCCAGAAATGGCACCAATTACAATGGTCTGAACCTGCCCATCAGTAGCTAATCAAGAAGCTACCCTACTGCTGAATCTTATGGAAGCATTGTCTCACCCAAGGCTCCCTCCTCTCTGATGACTCTAGCTGTGTCAAGTTAATATAAAACTACTCAGCATAATGAGATTGGGGACTACCCCCCTCAGTCAGCTGCCCCTACAGAACCAAAGTCTTCCACTGCCATGAGTTGGGACACAACCTTCCCAACCCTAAATGCAATACAAGGACTACACAATGTACTTTCATCTTAGCTATTTTCTTACCCATAGGTGATTGCTTCTCATGTATGTTCGGGTCTATACTCCCTTGGTGGTGGAATGGGAGCCTTCTCAACATCTCTGGCACACTTTTTTCTCTCTGCATTTCCATCACCTCCTTTATTTTGAATCTGGGTTAATCCTGATTAATTATAGATTTCCATACTCTAATAAAATATCTGAGATTGTCAACTTATAAAGAGAAAAGATTTATTGTGGCTTAAAGTTTTGGAATCTCCAGCCTATGGTTGACTGGCCCTGCTCTTCTGGGGCCTATGTCAGCCCATCATGGTGGAAACACTTGCCAGAGCGAAGTCATTCATCTTGTGTCCAGACACAGTGGAGAAGAAAAGGCAAGGGTCTGTCAACTAACTCAGAGTCAGGTCCCTGAGGACCTAAAGACACCCTAGTGAGTCTCACAGCCCAGATATTGTGTCATCTCCTGACAGCATCCTGGAGCCTGGCAATTTGTCACATGGATCTTGGGATAAAGTTAAAAATACATACTACACACTGCCTGAAATCTGTCCTTGACCTCCATCAGGTTCTGAGCAAATCTTCTAGAGTTTGTGTGGCTGCCAAGTTTGAGTAATCTTGGCAGCCCTGGAGGAGCACGCACATATCCAGAACACATTCCATCTGATGTTCTAAAACCAACCCAGACTCCCTACTTCTAACAACTTAATTGGTCACAACCTAGATATAGGAAATCTGGGCCCGTGTTTAGGAAGTTGGCACCTGCTCTGTGCCTGCCACATGATAAGCAACAGGGGAAGGATGTCCTCAGCTGTTCTGGAGAGTGACAATGCTTCTCCCAAGTAGTGCAGCCAAGATAAGAGTGGCGGCCTTGGTTCCTCTCTCCCAGCCCAGAAGCATTCGCCTTCTGCCTCTGCTGGGTACCCTTCCAATGTGTGATACTTTCAGGTCTGTGTGCTTTACACACACACACACACACACACACACACACACACTGACACTACCGCTTCTCTAGTGTGAGTCTCCAGATTTCGCCCAAAACTAAGTCAGCTGTGCTGCTCCGACTTCTCTGCCCAAACCCAGTGTGTGGTTTAAAGGAGAGCGGCCCCACAGGCTCATGGGTTTGGGTGCTTAGGTCCCAGTCAGTGGAGCTGTTTGGGAAGGATTAGGTGGTGTGGCCTTGTTGGAGGAGATGTGTCACCAGAGGTAGGGTTTGAGGCTTCAAAAGCCATGCCAGACTCAGTCGGTCAGTCGGTCAGTCAGTCTCTCTCTCTCTCTCTCTCTCTCTCTCTCTCTCTCTCTCTTTCTCTTGCTGCCTTCAGATCAGGATGGAAGCTCTCAGCTACTTTTCCACCACTCTGCCTGATGCCACCCCACTCCCCACATGATGGCCGTGACTTAACCCTGAGACTGTAAGCCAGCCCCCAACTAAATACTTATTTCCTTTTTTAATATTTATTTACTTATTATGTATACAATGTTCTGTGTGTATGTCTGCAGGTCAGAAGAGGGCACCAGACCTCATTATAGATGGTCGTGAGCCACCATGTGGTTGCCGGGAATTGAACTCAGGACCTCTGGAAGAGCAGACAGTGCTCTTAACCACTGAGCCATCTCTCCAGCCCCTAAATACTTATTTCTACACGTTGCCTTGGTCATGGTGTCTCCTCACAGCGATGGTGCAGTAACTAAGACACGCTCTACCATCCTCCCTTTTACTTAAAAAAGACACTGACATTTTGCGATGGTGAGGAGTCCTAGTAGACTCTCTGCAAACAACCTCCCCGCACAGTTGAGAAGTTGTTGGCTCCAGCAGCCCCAGGCCCCTCAGCGCATAGCTCAAGCCCATAGTATGTGTATGTGTGTATGTGTGGTGTGTATGTGTGCTGTGTATGTGATAAGTATATGTGTGTTATGCATATGTGTGAGGTGTGTATGTTGTGTGGTATGTGTATGTGGGGGGGTGTGCGTGTGTGTGTGTGTTGCTCGCCCAGCTGCCAGACATGCTCCTCCCACCACATCTGTATGGCTCAGCTCTCCCCTTCTCAGGCCATTGCCCAGGTAGCTGTGTCAAGGAAACCTGTACCTGTGTCACCCATGGATTCCCATCTTTCTCCTACCATGAGCCCGTCAACCCCCAGACTCTGCGGTTTGCATAGCGTCTCCATCTTGGGCAAAACACCTTCCCTATGTCTGATTTTTATTTCTGCCTCTTCCACTAGGCCAGCATGAGTTTAGGCAGTGCTGGTTCCTCTGTGCCCTGACTTTGTTTAGGTGTGTGGAACACCACCTGGCCTCTCTCCAGTGTCCGATAATCGTCTGTGAAATCTCTGGTGACATAGGAACACCCTTTCTCTGAGCTTTCACTGTTCTTCTCCAGAGGCCCCTGACAATCTGTAATTGACCCCTGTGTGAACACACAGAATCGTTTGTTTCCCAAAGCTGTGCATTCAATGAAATCATCGCTCCATTCAGACCTGACTTAAGTATCTGCATCTTCCTGACTTACATAACCAAGGACAATGGATTGAGAAGGACACCCTTCCTCCAGGGCTTTGCTAGCACGGAAGACAGTCTGCATCTGAGAGTGATGCTGTCAGCGGCACTGTGCAAACATCTCTGCACTCCAAGCAGCCTGCACAGTTGGCTGGCCCAGCTGGTCTGCAGCATCCGGGGGCGGCTCATGTTGCTGACGTCAATTGGCAGAACCCACCTGCTCAAAGCTCACACTCAGCCCGCCTCCTACACACTCCTTTCTTCCATCCAGCACCGTTATCCAACCTCTGCTTCTTAGTCCGGCCCTCGGATTTCCTCTAATGTCTTAAAGGACATGTGTGTCCTTTACAGACTCCCTGCTCACGCTACTCTCTGCCTGTGGCGATGCAAGAACAAAAACAGTACAGGAGTCAAGTGTGAGCTGTTGAAGCTCACGACACGTTCATTTCTCAGAATAGGCTGATGTTAAAGGTCTCAATCCGGTTTGATTTTTTTTTTTTTAATCAGGAAGCATTGGAGATTTTGCTCAGGCAGCTGCCAGGAAACACCAAGCAGTTGACTAAGGACATTATGACAACTGACTGATCAGTTCTCTTTGTTTGCATGCTAAGGTCTGTGAATTTGCCCTTTCTTTTTCAGCCTGTGTGCAAAGAACAATCATTACCTCAGTTGGACTTACTCAAGGGGACACCTCTGTGCTATGATGGTGTACAAATAAACCAGATGGAAAGCCTGCAGCAATGACATCTCCACGCCCCACTGGGCTGGAGAACAAAACTAGTAAGAGTTCACCATGTAGAGAGGAAATGTTGTCTTACAATAATCTCATTTGTGCTAGCATTAACTTTATCCCCAAATCTCTCCTGTTAGGTTGGCAATCTGATTCAATTCCAGCGTGAATGTCGTATCCTGAATCGCACAAAAGAAAAGAAAAAGAAGCCAACCGAGGCAGGGAGAGAAACCACATCAGCAGCTGAAATTCATCTCTTCTGGGAACGGCTGGCTCCAGGGACACCTCTGTAGGAGTTCCTCTCCATTCCAGGGAGCGTTTGCCCACCGCATGGCTCCCTCAGTGTCCAGTTTCCTCGTTCGTGTTCAGCCTCCCCCCATAGGAGTCTCACAAAAAAGCACAGAGTCATTTTTAACTTGTGCAGACAATCTGTACCTTTCCAGGTTTCTTCTATCCTCTTCTGTGTTTGACTATGGACTTCCTGGAACACAGCTCCTCTCTGGGATTTTGGCCCCGTTTTACTCTGAAACTTCGGGGGCACTAGAGCTGGCCCTTCGTTTCTTGAGTCTCATAGCTTCTCTCCTAATTTCCTTTCCTGAATCCTCTCAATAAGATGCTCCACCTCAGTCCTCTACTGTGGATCCATCCCCAAGTCCCATGCTGGGGAAGCTAGCAGGTCCTCATGCATGCATTAGAGTCCATGTTTCCCAGCAACCAGTGCTGCCTCCTGGAAACTCCTCCCCCATCCCTCACTCACCCATGGCCCTATGCTTTCCCAGACCTGACTTATCTAAACCTTCAGAAGGCCACAGTTTCAGCAGCTCCTTCTCACCCAGCTCTTCTCTGTGTGCCATCGTGTGTCCTATCTCAAAAAGTGTTTGTTGATAAAAGTTTGCCACGTTTTCTCATTAATTTCAATAATCGTTTCAGACACGTGGTGCTATAGAAAGAAATTTTGCCTTAAGGAATAGAAAAAACTATCGCGTTAGCTACTGTGAAACTTACCCCCCAGTACATGTGATCTTTGTTCATTCACAGCCATTATCTCTGGGTGGAAGGCATTTCTCCAAGGTTGGATAAACTTAGGATCAGACAGGCCCACCAAAACTCAGAAACTGTTCTGGAATAAGGCCATGTGGAGTGTCACAGGACTTCTAAGGTAGTCTTAGCTATCATAAGAGAACTGTCTGCTTGCCACATCCATTCAAGACAAAAAACTTTATTGGATATTAATTGCACAGGTTAGATTAGAAATCAAGCAAATAACCCCCCAAAAAACTCACCTGAGACAACAACCTCAGTCTCTCCCCTGAGCCGCTCCCGAGTTCCATGGTCGGATGGAACTCCCTAAGTGTCATTCGAAGTTGGTCATCTGAGAGCAGCTTAAAGATTTTTCAAACTCTGAAATTCCAAAGGATCTAGCACTGTAATTTCCTGGCTGGGAAACCAAGTGAGTATGACCTGGACATTAAAGGAGGTTCAACAAAGAAGAGCAAGGTTGGTCCTGAGGCTGAGGCAGCCAAAACTGTGGTGTAATCCCTCAGCACCTCTTCAAGAGATGCTGGCAAGGTGACAGACGTGTGAGCACCCAGGATGCCAGGGGAAGGAAAGGGAAACCAAAAAGGAAAAAAGAAAACAAAAACAGAAAAGACTGAAATAGCCGGGCACATTCAGCTTCAAAAGCACAGAACACGGAGTTGGAGAGTTGGAATGAGCATTGGGAGTTCTGGATCTTTGCAGAGGACCTGGGTTCCATTTCTAGAACAAATTGGCTCACAGTCACTTTTAGCTCCAGTTCCAGGGCATCTGTCACCCTCTTCTATCCTCCAAGGGCACCAGGAATACACCCACATAGTTACAAAAACAGGCCTGGGGGCTTGAGTGTAGTCTCTGCCCTGGGAACTCAGAAACAGGAGGAGCCCTGGGTTTCAGTGGCCTGCCAACCTAACTGTGATGGTTTGAATAAGAACGGCCCCTGTAAATTCCTATATTTGAATGACTGGTCACCAGATAGTGGAACTGTTTAAAAAGATTACAAGGATTAGGAGGTGTGGCCTTGTTGAAGAAAGTGTGTCACTAGGGGTGGGGTGAAGGGTTGAGGTTTTAAAAGCCTATACCAGCCAGGCCCAGTTCCTCTCTCTCTCTCTCTCTCCCTCTCTCCCCCCCCCTCTGCCTCTGTACCAGGATGTAGCTCTCAGCTATTGCTCCAGTGCCATGCATACCACCATGATGAAAATGGCTAACCCTCTGGCACTGCAAGCAAACCCCAATTGAATGTTTTCCTTCCAAAGAGTTACCTCAGTCGTGGTGTCTTTTCACAGAAAGAGAACAGTGACTAAGACACTAACCTACTTTGCAGGGTGCCGGCTCCATGAAAAACCCCGTCTCAACACACCAAGGTGGGAGCTTCAGAGATTGTTCAATGCTCAAGAGTAGTTGCTGCCCTCACAAAGGACCTGGGTTTAGTTCCCAGGACCTACATGGTGGCTCCCATCCAACCAAGGGATCTGATGCCCTCTTCTGGCTTCTGCAGATACCAGGCATGCACATAGTACATATACATACATGTGTGCTGTGGACGTCCTTCTGTATAGGAGTTGCTCTTATTGGTTAATGAATAAAGCTGCTTATGGCAGGGCAGAATACAGCCAGGCTGGAAGAAATAAAGAAAGAGAGTAGGTGGAGTCAAAGAGACATCATGCAGCTGCCGAAGGAGAAAGATGCCCAGAACTTTACCCGGTAGGCCAAAGCCTTGTGGCGATAAACGGATTAATATAAATGGATTAATTTAAGATGTAAGAGCTAGCTAAGAATACGCCTAAGCCATTGGCCAAACAGTGTTATAATTAATACAGTTTTGTGTGATTATTTGGATCTTGGAGGCCAGTAAACAAATGAGCAGTCTCCTTTTACACATGTGAGCAAACACAGTTAAGAAATTTAAAAATTAAACTGTTTAAACACCAAAGTGAACAGTATCTAAGAAATGACACCCAAGGTTAATCTCGGACCTCTACATACATTTACAGCTGCACACACACACATATACTAATGCCTTCTACATACATGTACAGCTGTACACACATCAATGCCCTCCACATTCATGTACAGCTGCACACACATCAACTCCCTCCACATACATGTACAGCTGCACACATATTAGCCACACAGACACCAAAAATAAAAAATAAAAAAATAGCAGATAAACTTTGGCTCCAATGTTCTCAAGAACATGTTACCACTGGACGCATGCTTCCCTGGATCCCAGGAACATACAACTCACTTTGGACAGCAGCTCTGAGGAAAATTCACAGGGCAGGTGGCTGAGTTTCTGAACATCTGTGGCTCTATTGGGTTAAAGCAAGTGATCAGGTGGGGGAGAATTTCTCCTCTAGCTCTGACAGCTTTAGGTATGTGCCCCTGAGAGTGTGGTAAATCCCATATGGCCACACTGAAGCTCCACGTGATACCACCACACACACACGCATGCACACATGTGCACACACGCATACACACATGCATGCGTGCGCACACACATGCATAATGCATACACACATGCACACATGCACATACATGCATGCATGCATGCACACATGCACACACTCATGCATGCACACATGCACGCACACACAGAACACTGTGGATCCACTCTGCATGACCTGGAACAGCACACATGAGTTCTCTGGGTCTGCTTTGGCTGGCCTAGGGTTGTTTTTGCTTTTCTAAAGATTCACCTACAATGCGTGCCCCGGTGGCATGCCGCTGTCACTGAGTCACACTCCAGGGCACGGAAACCACAATCTGTCCTTCCGTTGCTGGCAAATAACCATTCGGAATTGCCCCAGCTTTGGGTTGTTTTAGGTGAAGCCATATGAAACCCCTTTGCAATCTTCATGCTTGGGTCCGTCTGTTCTTCTCTGTGAACACCCAGGAGTCAGGCACAGCATCGTTTTTAAGCTTTTCACCGGGGCATTTGGCATAAAAGGCTAAGCTTGGACCGTCTCTGCTCCTTGGAAATCTCATTAGCACCCACCCAAAGCCTTCTCCTGTTTTATTTATTGCCCTATTTATGCATTTATTTATGAATTCCCTTTCATCCCCATTCCGCAACATCCCTTCCCGGCTCCTGTGTGATGTTCATCCAGGACTGCTATTTAGTGGAATCCAGGACCAAGAGAAAGTCTTGGGCATTCCGGTAGCCACTGGGACATAACAACCAGTGGTGACCCGGGGATGGGGGGGGGAAGCTAATGCCATAAGCAGACTCACCCAGCACAGCGGTTCACTATATTGCCAGTTCAGTTGGCTACAGATACTTGATTTTTAAATAAACACTGACCTATGTGGGCATGTGGGCAGGTGTGCTGTTTGCTTATTTAGCTTTTTTTTTTTTTTTTTTTTTTACAATCTGTGCATTTAAAACTGATCAGCAGGCACTGCTGGGCATGGTATCACAAGTCTTTAGTCCCAGCACCCAGAGACAGAGGCAGGCAGATCTCTATGAGTTCATGGCCAGCCTGGTCTACATGTCAAGTTTCAGGCTAGCCATGACTACATACGAAGATTTTGTCTTAAAACTAATAAATAATAAATAAATAAATAAATAAAATAAAAATAAAACAGATTATCCTTCCTGGTTTGGGACCTTTAGAGCAAGTGTGGTGTCATTCTTACCAGTTTAAAATAGAGTACTCCTGATAAGGTAGACGAGATTAATTAAAGCACTTAAAACCTAAAAAGCAAAAACCTTCGGTTATTAGGAAGGAAGGACTCCTACCTCAATTGAAAGTGTCTGGGATTCGTTCATTCATTCATTCATTCATTCATTCTGGCAGCACCTGCCCTGTGTCAGGAAGAAGTCTGAGTGTCACTTTGTCAGAGATGGCCTTGACCAGACCGGACAGAGGAGTCTCAGCCTCCACTCTGTTCCATATTGTCCCCTGTCCCTCCTGTATCTAGGCCTTTCCGCCTCAACTGGAACTTGTGAGGAGCTGTGGCCTATATTTCTTTCATCAATGTATTGCGCAGTGGATATTTTTGGCATGAGGGATTTTTGAAGGGAGTGAAAGAAAACCATAAATAGAACAGACAGTGAACCCCCCCCTTCTGGGTCAGGCATACATCATCTCATGTGGCCTCCTCCCTCCCCCTCAAAGAAGTAGTGCTGAAGCCTCCAGGGATGCCCAGTGACCCTCCAGGGATGCCCAGTGACCCTCCAGGGATGCCCAGTGACCTTCCAGGAATGCCCAGTGACTCTCCAGGGATGCCCAGTGACCTTCCAGGGATGCCCAGTGACCCTCCAGGGATGCCCAGTGACCCTCCAGGGATGCCCAGTGACCTTCCAGGGATGCCCAGTGACCCTCCAGGGATGCCCAGTGACCCTCCAGGGATGCCCAGTGACCCTCCAGGGATGCCCAGTGACTCTCCAGGGATGCCAAGTGACTCTCCAGGGATGCCCAGTGACTCTCCAGGGATACCCAGTGACTCTCCAGGCATGCCCAGTGGCTCACACAAATAAGTAGCTTGAGTCTGAAACTGTCCCTGGAGGACCCAAGACATACACCTCAACAGCATCTCGTAAGTACCTAGAACAAGCAAGGGGAGAATTCGGGATCCTGAGAGGGAGCCAGGCCACCACACGACCTGACGAGCCGCCAGTATGCTTGGGTTAAAGACCATTTCCTTTCAAACTATTTCTGAACTGGGCTTTCTACGTGCCAGTAGGCCACATGGGCACTAGAAATTATATATAAAACACACAACAGGGAAAACAGTGAAAATTAGGTTATTTCGTCCTTATTCTTTTCTGAATTTTTAAAAAACACTTAGTTTCTCAGTTTGTGTGGGTGTTTTGCCTGCATGTATGTCTGTATACCATGTGTGTGTCTTACGTCCATGGAGGCCAGAATAGGACTTCAGATCCCCTGGAACTGGTTGTGAGTCACTGTGCGGGTCCTGAGTCCCGTGGGAGAGCAGCCAGTGCTCTTACCTGCTGAGCCCTCCTGCCAGCTGCACGGTTCTGAATTTTTAAATGAACACCTTCACTTTTATACTACAAATAGATAAACAAAAAAATTAAAATTAGAAGAGAAGTCACTCCATGGCCCTTAGGCCAGGGCAGGGACACTGGCTCAGCTCTATTGCCTGAGGAAGGGATGCTGTTCTCTCCTCTTCTTTGCTCACAGCTGCAGCATGAAGGGCAGGAACCTCTGTCTCCCAAGACTGTTCAGACTCAATCAACAGATCAGAAAGTCCAAGTGTCTCCTGAAACACAAAGGAGAGGGAGGAGAGGTGAGAGTTCAGGAGAGGTCAAGCATACAATGGGATTTCTGTGGCCCCAACGACCTGTCTTCTTCTACCTTCTGATTTCCTCATTTTCCTTATTTCCTGCCCCTTTCCAGTGGACTCTAGAATCTTCCAGCATCCTAATGAGGCTGGGCAGCTTAACAGGCCCCACTGACTAATTTTATTGGCTGTTAAAAAGGTTTGGGGAAAACTCCGAGCGTTGGAGTGAATGCTGTAAAATGTGCGGCCTCTCCGCCACTCTGAACGCTTGCTCGTACCTATTACAGCTGGGGACTCGCTGGCTGGTGCCCTTTCGTAGAGGAAATGAGATCTTTGCTTCGAGAAACAACAACTGGGGGGCTTTTCCATGACTGTAGCGATAATATCCACTCTAGAAACATAAACAGGTCAGGCCCCCGCCAAAACCGTTCATCTCACATGACTGGCCACATTGCAAGCTTCCAAAGACATTTTCAGAGCAGATTTAGAAGTAGAAACCGGCCACTGCCAGAGTGTGATGGCGAATCTCGGTTGTCAACATGACTACATCTGTAATCAACTAAAACCGAAGCTGCTGAGCTCTCCCAGGCGGAGTTTTCTTGGTTGGGCCATTTCTAGCTGGGAGATCCGCCCTAAATGTGGTGGCACCTCCTGGTGGCAGCCTTGGTGAAAGGACACAGAGGTAGGAAATTGTTCTTTGCCTATTTGCCGTCCCTCTGACTGGCAAGTTCATCTATCCTGTTGCTGAGACACTCCTTCACCTGCGTTAGAACCACTTTCCTAGGGATTCCAACCTAAACTGAAGACTAGCTGCTCTTGAGGAATCTTCTAGGCCTTCAGTTACAGACTGGAAGTACATAGCCATTGTTGGACTACCCAAATCACACACACCCTATAAACCAATCAAATAACCCCCAGCATACATACATATATATGTATACACACACACACACATCCTATCACTTATATTCATAAAGAAAACCTGACTAATACACTAACACCCACTAACTTGCTCTCTGTCTCCCAAGTGCCAGGGTTAAAAGTGTGGGTCACCATGCCCAGGTAAGCCTTCTCTTTAAGGGAGATGAAGTATGTTCTGAGCACAGATGTGCAGGAGCCCTGAGAAGGTATCCCATGTCGACAGGAACCACCAAAAGACAGCAATAAAAATGTGACCATGGCCACACTGCAGGCAATGCAGCAGTTTCACGGTTCCCATACAGCTCTGAGCCCTTGAGGAAAGAGGCATTGATCACTCCATGTAACATGAGGTTTCGCTTGTTGGGGTTTGTGTCCTGCCCAGTTCCCACAGCCATTTAGCCCCAAAGAAAATCACACAGAGTTCTCCATAAGATTATAAACTGATTGGCCCATTAGCTCAGGCTTCTTATTAGCTCTCATCACTTATATTAACCCATTATTCTTATCTATGTTAGCCACATGGCTCAGTACCTTTCTCAGCAGGGCAGGTCACATCCTGCTTCTTCCGTGGTCTGGACAGGACAGGGGAGGAATGGGCTTCCTCCTTCTCAGCATTCTCCTGTTCACATTGTCCCACCTTTACTTCCTGTCTGGTTGTCCCACCTATACTTCCTGACTGGCCAATCAGCATTTATTTAAACATGATTGACAGAATACAGACAATTCTCCCGCACCAACTCCAGGCTCACAGGAGGTCAAAGATGTGCTTCAGAGACAGGACAACCAGTGAGGACAAAGATTTCTGGAGCACCTACACACAGCGGTTACTTTTCACTCAACATTACAAACTGGCTGGATATTGTCTAAGGCTGTTGCTTTTCTATCTGAAGGCACAATAGAAATTGATTTCAATCTATGCCAAACATGCAATAATAAAGTGGGGGCTGTTTCATAAAGCAGAAATGAAAACCCTTCAAATCCAAGACAGAGCCATGTTCTCAGAGGAAATACGTTTTCTCATTGCTGCAATTTCTCTTTCTTTTTCTCTTCAGTTTTTTGTTTGTTTGTTTTTTAGACAGAGACTCAAAGTGCAGCAAAAGGCCCCCACCTTTGCCTGTACTGAGAGTCCAGGCCTGAATGAATCCGTTTCTCAGCCCACAGAACGAGTGACCAGGTATGCTTCCAGTGCTAGCCTGGGGTAAGATAGAAAAAAATGTTTAAAATGCATATTTAGGGTGCAAATCTTTGTGATACAAATGCTTGTTAGGATGTAGGGTCTGCTGGAGCAGGTCTGGGAGACACCTGACATTCTAGCCAGCTCCAGGGAGGCCAACTCTGCAGGGAGCATATGATCAAGCAGGACTCTCAGCTGCTGAAGGTGGCCAGGGTCACCTGATCAGAATAAAGACAGTGTGTGCTCCTTAAAATAAACCAGAATACAACCGAGTCTGATGGCATTGAGGAAGGTGTCATTGCTATGGTTTGGGGGTTTATCTATCTGTCTGTCATCTGTCTGTCTGTCTGTTAGAAGCAGAGAGAATACATAAGTTTGTTCAGTTTGCCTTCACTGTGTTTCCCCGTGGTTGTCATCCAACTCGTTCCTTCCAGCTTGTACTACTGCACTAGGGAGGACCAAGAAAAGCACTTGCAGTGTACTTGAAGTTATATCCTGCATTTTCCAGTTTGGGTCTCAGTTCTCTTTACTGTTCCATCTAGCACCTTCTGGGGGATCATGAACCTTTTATTTTTTTTTTTTTTGATCCAGAAAGTGTGGTGATCCAGTTGGTTTGGGTGGGCTGCCTAGGACCCTGGCTATGGCATATACCTGGTGAGCCTGGATTTAGCAGCACATTAATCCTCTGGTGTGGCTGGTTCACAGTCCCAGATCGTCCATCCTCTGCCGTCTGAGTTCTCAGGACACAGAACAGCCACTAAGGAGAATCTTTAGCACTCAGACAAACGCATTCTAGCCACTTGGGTTGAGACCAGGAAAGCTCGCCGGGAAGAACCACTTGGGGATAAATCATGGCAGACAGCCAGAGGACTATAATGCCAGTGCATAAAGACATGAAGACTCAAAGATTATCCGTTAGCTGCTGGTCAGAGAAAGAGCAAAATTCCAAGGCTTGTTCTGCTCTAATCCCTGTACATTGTGTAACATGAGGGGCCACTTGTCAGGGTTTCTGTCCTGCCCAGTTCCCGCAGCCAGTAAGCCCCAAAGAAAATCACACAGAGGTCTCTATAAGATTATAAACTGATTGGCCCATTAGCTCAGGCTTTTTATTAGCTCTTGTAGCTTATATTAACCCATTATTCTTATCAATGTTAGCCACATGGCTCAGTACCTTTCTCAGCAGGGCAGGTCACATCCTGCTTCTTTGGTGGTCTGGGTAGGACTGGGGAGGAATGGGCTTCCTCCTTCCCAGCATTCTTCTGTTCTCATTGCCCCAACTTTACTTCCTGTCTGGTTGTCCCACCTATACTTCCTACCTGGCCAATCAGCGTTTATTTAAAACATGATTGACAGAATACAGACAATTCTCCTGTACCACTTCCCCCTCTTTTTTTTTTTTAAACAAAGGAAAATATCCATAGTCCATTTTTTGGGAACATGGGCATAGTATTCCAGGCTACTTCTGGCTGGTTGGGGGCGCTGATAATCTTATGGGGACTTAAAGAAACTTTAGAGTTATTATCAAGTCCTGACTGGAGTATCCTGTGAAGCTTGATCATCTTAGGCAGCATCTTGAATCTGTTCTGGATGTAGAACTCAGACATCCAGGCCATCTATTCCTACCGGAGATTTCTCAGGTGGTCTTCCTTGATCAAACCTGAGTTTTCTTAACTCAGAATGAATCCACAGCCTCTCATTTCCTGTGGAAACAAAAGCAAAATCTCTTTTCCAAAGTAACATACATTTTGACTTCAATTTTGAAGTCAAGGTATTTTCAAAATACCTATCTTGGATTAATTCCGCAGCATTTATAAGCAAATATCTTCTAGCAGCTGTTGCTCCTTCCTCAGCATTCAAACAATTCAAAGAGAGCACAATAACATACAGTATCAAGATTCTCTGTGTATTTTTCATCTTTCTGTGGCTTTATTTTAAACTCTATTTCTTTTATTTTTACTTTTAACTTTTGGCTTTTTGAGACAGGTTCTCTGTGTATCTTTGTCCTGGAACTCCCTCTGTAAACCAGGCTATCCTTAAACTCACAGAGATCCGCCTGTCTCTGCCTCCCCAGTGCTGGGATTAAAGGTGTGTGATATCACACCTTGAAGTCACAGAGGTCAGTCCACCTCTGTCTCCCAGGTGTTGGGATTAAAGGTGTGTATCACCACACCCAACTATTCTCTTTCTTTCTTTTTTAAGGACTTTAACCTTTTTTTAAGCCTGCATATATATTTTAACACACTGTAAACCATTTAGAGGTTTTCTTCATCTTTGAATCTCTCTTTACTTTATATCTCTCTTTTTCTGGCCACATGAGTTTTTAATTTACCAAGCAATATGGATAGGATTAAAGCCGTGGCTTTGACGGCTGGATCCAGCCCATTCTTTAGCTTTATGAGATTCCAGCCTCATGGCTGACGTACCAGCCAGAGCCGTGTTCACTGCTACAGCTCTACAGTGTTTCGAGGTCCCTGCTAGCAAGCAAGCTGCAGCAGTGTGTCCACAAACCACATTCAAATGCTCCGTAGTCAGACCGCCTGCCTGAAAGAGTCAGAGTTTGCTCTGGCAGGACAGCCCAGAAAGCCGGCATTTTAAAACAGCGTGGCTTTTTTCCTGCTATGGCTGAAAACCAAAAAGCATGTGGTTACCTTTTCATCAACACTATGTAAGTGTTTTGTGGCAGGACCTCTTAAAAGAGCTGCAGGGTTTTGCAGCTAAAGCTGAATGAGGAAGCCTCTCTTAAATGGGAGCACTTGCCTCTAGCAAGCAGAGCAGATCCGAGAAATTGCTGCTACCAAGAAAATATGCTTTACTCTATTCTTTCCTAAGCTTTCTCAGGCTTTCTGTGGATGCAGTTATCCATGTAGGCACCATTCTGTAACATGAGGGCAGGCTTGTTGGGGTTTCTATCCTGCCCAGTTCCCACAGCCATTTAGCCCCAAAGAAAATCACACAGAGTTCTCCATAAGATTATAAACTGATTGGCCCATTAGCTCAGGCTTTTTATTAGCTCTTGTAGCTTATATTAACCCATTATCCTTATCTATGTTAGCCACATGGCTCAGTACCCTTTTCAGCGGGGCAGGTCACATCATGCTTCTTTGGTGGTCTGGGAATGGGCTTCCTCCTTCCCAGCATTCTCCTGTTCTCATTGCCCCACCTTTACTTCCTGTCTGGTTGTCCCACCTATACTTCCTACCTGGCCAATCAGTGTTCATTTAAAACATGATTGACAGATTGACAGAATACAGACAATTCTCCCCCACCACATTGTACATGGATGTTATTGCTACACATTTTCCAGCCAGACCGCCTACAAGGGTGTATGCATGGCTTGGTGGCATGTGTGTACATCCCTGTAGTGTGTGTGTGTGTGTGTGTGTGTGTGTGTGTGTGTGTGTGTGTGTGCATGTATGTGTCCAAGAAAGATGGAAGCATCTGGTCACAGAAAATGTTGTGCCCCAAAGATACTCATGCCAGAACGGTTTCACTCAGTTTGGTTTTCTGTCTGTTTGCTTGTTAATTCTAAATAAGGAACATGCAGTGGCATGTTGTATTTTGCTGTAACTGAGCATCATAACTGAGTAATTTATAAAGAAAAAAAATTATAAAGAAAATAAATTTATTTCTCACCAAGCCAGAGGGAAGACTCTGGGGAGGCCCTCTTGCCTGGCCACCTCATGGTGAGGCCATCATCTAAGTGAGAACAAAGGGGCAGGCTTGTCTTCTCTCCAGCACAGGAACCACCTCAAATCTCCCGCTAGGCACCTCCTTCTATAAACAGTGACTGTGCTTTCATTTTCCTGGCCACCCAGACCCAAATAATCACACAAAACTGTATTAATTACAACACTGTTTGTCCAATGGCTCAGGTATAATCCTAGCTAGTTCTTATATCTTAAATTAACCCATTTCTATTAATCTGTGTTCTGCCATGAGGCTGTGGCTTACCGGTAAGGCATCCTCCTCCTTAAGCAGCTACATGACATCTCGCTGACTCTGCCTTCTCTCTCCCTGCATTCAGTTTAGTTTTCCTACCTCACTATATTCTGCCCTGCCATAGGCCAAAGCAGCTTCTTTATTAACCAATGGTAATAAAACATATTCACAGCATACAGAGGGGAATCCCACATCATCCTTCCCCAGCAAAGCTACCCTAGAGGCTAGGTTCTGCGCTCTTGATCTTGAAGGGTTCACTCAAACCATGGCAGTAGCCATCCTGGAAAATGACGACACCAAAATGCTTTGGTTTGGTCAAGCAGGGCAAAGGTGCACTGTGACCACCAACTTATGTGACAATGACTTCCAACTTAACTCAAGCTTCCACACAGGTCCATGGGTCCATGCAGAACTCCCCCAGCTGACATGAATGGCCCTCATTTCTAGTCTTAAAATAAAGAAACAGATCCTAATTGTGTTCTCAGTCTGTGTGGGTTTCTGTGTGAAATAAAAACACTGAGATTAAAAAAAACTGCATGTTCATGATTTTCTTTCTTTCTTTTTTTTTAAAAGATTTATTTATTTATTATGTATACAGTGTTCTGGCTGCATGTGTGCCTACACTCCAGAAGAGGGTACCAGATCTCATTACAGATGGTAGTGAGCCACCATGTGGTTGCTGGGAATTGAACTCAAGACCTCTGGAAGTAAAGTCAGTGCTCTTAACCTCTGAGCCATCTCTCCAGCCCCCTTTCTTTTACTTTGAAAGAATTAAGCCAATGGGTAGGAAGGAGGTACCAGCTTTGGAAATTTAATTTGCATTCTGAAGAAAACCACATTTGGAAAATATCTTAGGTGATATCCAAGATAGAGCAAATGACTTCAGCACACACAGTCACAAACCAGAAAGGGGGAATCCACAGAAGAGTCTACAGCTGTGGGTAGCTGTGCCCCTGTGGCTGGCAGAGGAGCCTGTTCCTGCCATCTCTCAGAGTTACAGAGCACAGGGCCCCCTGGCACACACCTTCAGATTTGCATATTTTTCATTGGACAAATAATTGGAATCAACCTCTCTTAGAATGTATTGTCATGGCAAATACAGGCTTAGGAAATGTTCATAGAAACTGCAGAGATGGCTCCATAGTTAAGAGCACTGGCTGCTCTTCCGGAAGATCCAGGTTCTGTTCCCAGTAACTCCGGTTCCATGGTATCTGATGCCCTCTTCGGGCCTCTGCATGCACCGGGCATGCACCTTTCAAACTGGCTTCCATCCCTACTGTTTCTCTTACATCATCTTGGAATTGCCCAATGAGATTCCACTTTGTCAAATGTCGACTTCAGTATCCGAGAGACTAATGTTCCACCCTGGTTGGGCTCCCCTCCCTGGAATGCTCCTCTTGGTTGCTTTCTTTAGGGTTCCTTCCACGTGGACAGTTTGCCATTCTCCATCTCACAGAGCCTCCCCACCCTTCTTGAGTCCTAAGTAGTGTGTGATCCTAAACTGCCTTCTTTTGGAGGGATTTGACAACCACCTTTAGAACCTGGGTTCCAAATGCCAAGCTCTAGCCTAGAATTTCCTCCAGGCTTCCGTTGGTGCTTGACATATATACTCAGTACTCAGCCTCCCCCAGGAAGCCCTTGGCCCACCCATGCCCCTGCCGCTCAGATGGAAAGAGCACGGGACACAAGCCCCCCCCCCCCTTAGAGCTTACATCCAACTCCATGAACATCTGGTCCATTGATTTTAGAATGCTGTCAGCCCCTGCCCCGCTCCACCCAGGACCAGCTAGGGCCTCCAGCATGGACCTCATCACCATGGAAGCCAAACCTAACACCTGCCCAGTCTTTCTGTGTCGGTCACTGTCTTCGAGCTCCCCCAGTCCATCGTATTTTCTTTTCTAAAGTCAGCCGGAAACGTCCTAAATTCCGCATTGTGGCTGTTCAGACTCTAAATGGCTTTACGGGCCTCTCTCTGATCATCAACATTTCTGTTCTCTTTCTCTTCTCAGGATACTTTGCCAGTTTCTAAAATACACCAAACCATTTTCTTACCTGGAGACCCTTCACACATGCATCTGCTACCTGGAATCCTTTGAACTGTTCACATGAGACAACTTCTCAATGTTACCCACCAGCAGGAGTTCTTTTCTTGCCCCTTCTCTGTCCTAAACACGCTCACTCATCTGGTGGGGGCAGGGTGTTCTATGAGAACTAGTCTTACATGGTCTCAGTGAACACTGTCCCCAGCTTCAGCCCAATGCCTCATGCATATAGGCAGCCTTTAACAAGTGCTTGCAGAGTGGAGGAAAGTCTTCATCTTTGATAATAGGAATTGTACTTCATGGGATAAAACAAATCAAATGAAGCAATGCTTACAAATAATTATGAGACAGTTGAAGGAATGTCTACAGCACAGTTTACTAACTATACATACTTTCATAAATTTTAATATATCATATCTTTTTTAATATATCAAATCTTTTTTAATATATTATCTCTTGTTCCTGGTGACAAAAACTATTGTTTACAAAGCCCACGACTTTAACAAATTTGCTTGATGTGAAATAAAACCATCTGAGTGGAAGCATGCTTTTATTCATCCAAAATTGTTCTAACTGTCTACCCTAAGACAAGCATGTCTGTTCAGTCAGGGTGTTTCTGGATGACAGTAACAAAATGGTAGTGAGCTCATGACAATTGATAGCATGACCCGAAATTACATAAAATATCAACTAATAAAGAAATATATAATTTCAAATAACAAGCATTCCAGAGATAGATTGTTCCTCAGGATTGGCAAACAACTTCTCTGGGGTCTTCTCTGAGACAAAGGGTCTTCCCCCTCTGCTCTCCTTTAACTAAAACTCTCTCCTTGGCCAAACAGCCATCAGCGTCTTCTTAGCTAGTGTTGAAGACAAAGATGGTAGCTGTGGAGATAGGGAAAACTGGGGAACTTTAAGACAGACACAGACTTACTGATGAATAAGATGGGAGAGGGGGTCAAGGATGAATGTCTGGCCTGCAGCTAAGGGCTATGTGTATTCTGAAGCCATGTGTAAACAACAAGAAAAGGAAGAAAGCAAGACTTCTACTGTAAGGAGCTGGAAAGATGGCTCAGTGGTTAAGAATACTGAACTGATCTTGCAGAGGACCTGGGTTCAATTCCCACCACCCACATGGAAGTTCACAGCCACCTGTAATACCAGTTCCATGTGACCCACACCCTTTTCTGCCCTCTGCAGACACCTGCATGGTACCGGAAATCCTTCTGTATATGTGTTGCTTTTATTGGTTAATGAATAAAGCTGCTTTGGCCTACAGAAGGGCAGAACAGAGTAAGGCCAGAATTCTAAGCAGATAGAGGAGGAAAGAAGGCAGAGTCAGAGAGACACCATGTAGCCACCAAAGGAGAAAAATGCGAGCCACCAGCCAGAATCTTACGAGCCTTGTGATAAATTATAAAATAATAAAAATGGGTTAATTTAAGATGTAAGAGTTAGTTAATAGGAATCCCAAACTAATAGCCAAGCAGAGTTTTAATTAATACAGTTTCTGTGTGATTATTTCAGGTCTGGGTGGCTGGAAGACAAACAAGCAGCCTCTGCCTACACCTGCAAGCACCTGGTAGATGCAAACATAAATTTAAAAATGAGTACATAAATCTTTTTATTTAAAAATAATTCAATTTTAGGATGCCAGAGAAATAGCTGGGTAGAGATGCCTAGCACCTTTCCCTCCAAACACAGAGACAAACAAAAGCTGTTTAGCTGGAGTGTGCATGGAAGAGTCTCGGGGTGCCATGCAGATGTGGCAGCAATGCCAGGGAGCACAAAGACACATGGTGACCAGACAAATAAGGGCAAGGGCACTAAGTCAGGGTCCCTCTAGATCAGCTACAAGCCAGTGTCATAAGAAAAAGTAAGAGGGCACAGCTGTTGAATCCCCTCATGGCACAGGCAGCCAGAGTAGAGACCGCAGGGGACACAGCTGTGCCTCTCATGGCATGGGCAGGTGGAGCACTGGCTACAGAGAAGTCTTTAGCTCTCCCTGCCCGAGCCAAACTTGTGGTTCTGCTGAGATACTGTGCCCTTTACTTCCTGGAAGAAAGAGTCTATTCATACTATGCTTCCCCACTCCGGCTCCCGCAGCACAGACCCATCTTGATGCTCACTCACCAGGATCCATGAAACAGCCAGCAGTGGCTGCAAACAGCTCAGCCAGCTCTGTGAACTATCCGGGTAACCTGCCTACCTGGGTCGGGCAACATGCAAGACTGTGGGCTCCAACAGGGTAAGTCCTAGGCAGTGGCAGGTGACCCCCGGGTGGGCAAGAAATGTGTACATGGGAGCGCAGCGGGGGGGGGGGGGGCTCCCGGTAAGCAGGGACTTGTTCCCAAGCTGGGCAACAGATAAAAGGGAACGCACCAGAGGAAGGGGAATGCAAATCAAATAATCCCACACTAGCTCCAAATAGGATATAATAAGGTGTTCTTTATTAAAGGGGAACTCACGGATCACAACGAGGAACAGGAACGGAATCCAACATCCGGGTGTGGCAAGCAGGGAGAAAGAGAGTGAGCGAACCCATGCGCTTTTTGGTACCCATGGCCATGACCAACCTGGTCCAGCCTCTCTAAGGCCATTGGTTGAAGGAAGTTCCTCATAAGAACTCAAAATATTAGTTTTAAGAAATTGAGGTGGGATAACAGAGACTATTAAAGAAGAATCTAACAGGAATCATGGCGCTAAAGAACTCAATAAATGAAAATTCTAAATATTCTTAAGAACCTTGGAAAAATTTACATAACCAGCTGGCAAAAAAAAAAAACAACTAAAGAAAAACTGATTAAGAACGCCTGTGAGAGTTATGGAACACAGTCAAGAGGACGCGTTTACCAATGTGCCGTGGCACCAGAGCAATAAAAAGTGAAGCTGGATAACAAGGGTTTCTATAAATAAGCAATTATGTCCATAGAATCCAAAAAGTGATTAGAACGGATCAAAAAGTTTAAGATGGTTGAAGAATACACGATCAGCATACAGATATCAATAGGTTTTTATACACCAGTAACAAAGGTTCCGAGAAAGACACAAGAGCAATCCCATTCATAATAATAAAATACCTAGGAATTAGTATAACCCAGGAAGCAAGTGACCTCTATTCTGAAACCTTACCAAACACTGACAAAAGAAATTGAAAGGGACCCAAAGAAACATAAAAGATGCTCTGTGTTAGTAGGTTGAAGAATTAATACTCTTAAAATATCTTAAATGGCCTCTTCTTCTCATGTGTTTGTTGTTCTTTTGAAGTGGGGTGTCTAACCCCAAGACCCAGCCATTCTTTCTAGGCTGATCGCTGTCTTCCAGCCCTATCGGTCCATCTCGTGTTGCTTGTAGTTACATTTTTTAGGGCTGACCACTTAGTGCTGGGCAGCCGATTAAGGGGTCCATCCCTTGAAAAGACTGATTCTGGAGAGAGTCTTTAAATATGATCTCAAGACACAGACAACAAAAGCAAAAGTTGACTCTTGAGATTATATCAAACTCAAAAGCTTCAGTGAAAGAAAAGACGCAATGCACAGACTACAGAAGCGATTCACAGAGCCTAAACCTCTGCAGACTGTTGACTGGGACTTAACTCCCAAGGCATTCACAGGACTCAAAAGCTGGGCAACAGCAGACTCGCGATCAGATTTTAAAATGCACTTTTTTTTTTTTAAGCCAAAGAGCTCCAAACTTGAGGGGCTTCTCTGAATGCCCCTGGCCAGCCAGTCACAAGTTCTTCTCAAGACTGAGCTGGGTTCAATTTCAAATCTGGTTCATCTCTGTGGGTACTGGGTTTCCACTGGCAGGGTGAGCCGAATTTCCATTCTGCTCTTCATGGCCACGCTGACCTGACCCTGTAGTCCTTTGCACTTTCTGCAGCACTTCCGGGCTGAATAACAATCTCCCAAGTCCTCACAACTGACACTTGTCAATTCCAGCTGTGGCCTTCTGGTTCTGCCCTGCCATTAATGACCCACAAGGACGCATTCTGTCTAGCCTGGCAACTTCTTCCCCGCCTTGGAGGCTCCAGCCTCATCCACAGACCCAGGGGCCTGCAGAGCAGCCTGAGGCGCCCTCTGGCGGCTGCTTCCGAAATGTCGCTGAGGTCCATGGAGTTCAGGCTTCATCTCACTGTAGACTAAGGTCAAAGACAGCTGACCGAGATGCCTCCAGGGAGCAATAACGCTGGTCCCACAGAATTCAGCAGCTCACCCTCATAGTGGATCAGAAAGGCTGGGCAGGAGTCTTTTATCAACCCAGCAAAAAGCCCTTATCAGGTATCGTAACCCTGGAGGCCAGGACTCCCGGAGCAAGGGCTTCCTGGACTCTGTTGGGATGCCCAGTTGTCCCCACCCAATTCCTTCGTGGAACCCCATTTCTACCAATGTTCCTACTATTCTTCCAGCAGGCGGACCCTCCTCCACTGAGTGCAACACCGGGTCAAGGAGAAAGAAAACCAACAGTCCCTAATAAGGCCACGGACTCAAACCCTTTATTTATTGTAACCCAAGCTGGCCTCGAACTCAAGACAATCCTACCTCCCCCCTCCTTGGCTCTGAGCTTACAGATGTGTCCACCACACTGGCCAGATTTTCAGTTTTTCCCAAGGCAGGAACCCCCCCCCCCGTACTGTTTTGGTTTCGTTGTTGTTCTGTTTTTGTTGTTGGGTTTTTGTTTTTTGTGGGTGTTTTTTTTTTTTTGAGACAGGGTTTCTCTGTAGCTTTGGAGCCTGTCCTGGAACTAGCTCTGGTAGACCAGGCTGAACTAGAACTCACAGAGATCCGCCTGCCTCTGCCTCCCAAGTGCTGGGATTAAAGGTGTGCGCCACCACCATCCTGCTTCCCCCCAGTTCTGAAACACAGCTCCCTAGGACAATCCAATGGGCAGTGAGAGGAAAGGCCTGGGAAGCAGAAACACCCCCCTGTGAAGTCTGATGGAAGGATTGTTCTTTTCACGTAGTTAATAATCAAAGAGTCCACAAATTTCAGTCAGGGAGATGGCTCAGTCAGTAAAGCACTTACCATGAAAATGTGGTGACCTGAGTTCAAATCCCCAGAACCAATGCAAAACAGCTGAGTACATCTGTGTGCATCTGTAATCCTAACACCAGGGAGAGAGAGAGCACAGCTGTGTGCAGCTGTAATCCTAACACCAGGGAGATAGAGAGCACAGCTGTGTGCATCTGTAATCCTAACACCAGGGAGAGAGAGCACAGCTGTGTGCATCTGCTGTGCTAACACCAGGGAGATAGAGACATCCTGTCTGGGTGAATCAGTGAGTTTCTGGTTCCCTGTCTAAAAACGTAAAGTGGGAGAAAAGCATGATTGAGCCAACATAGACCTCTGGCCTCTGTATTTGTAAGTGTGTGAATGTGTGTGTGCACACGCACACACAGACACACACACACAGAACCAAGTCACTCGTTTGGGATAATCAGTCGAAGCAAAGGCATAGTGATCTTAATGTTAACATCACAGGAATTGATGGAAAATGGGAAATCACTTCTATCCATGTCTACCCACACAGCTGGTTTTCTACCAGGGCGTTTGTCCCACATAGGGGACAGCTGCCACTCTCTTCAGTGCTAGCATGCTATCGTGTAAAGAAAACAAGGTATATTCATAGACCTGTGTTTGTGTAAAGAGAGACTTTTGAGGAAAGGAATTTGCTGAGAAGTTGTTAGGGATACCAAGTTTCTTTTTCAGTAATTTAAATTTCTTTTTATTTCATTTGAATTTCCACATAGATGTATAATTATAATAAGTTGTTTATATTACTTTAAAATAAAGTGATTGAGTCCAATTTTTATGAGTCCAATTGTTAAGAACATAGCAGCTGGGCAAAGTCCTACTAAAAACTGGAGGAATGGTTAGCTACCTCAGGGGAGTACAGGCAACAAGCAGGCTACTTCCTCCCAGAACATCAGCTAAGCACTGACTAAAGAGACCAGTGGGAAATAAACTTGGAAATCTGTGGTGGTTTCAAAGAAAATGGCTCCCAAAGGTAGCAGTACTATTAGGGGGTGTGGCATTCCGGAGTAGGTGTGGCCTTGACAGAGGAAGTGGGGGGTGGGCTTTGAAGTCTCACATATGCTCAAGCCACACCCAGTGTCTCAGTCCACTTCCTGTTGCCTTCTAACTAAGATGTAGCCATGTCTACTAGCCCACGAGGATAATGGGCTAAACCTCTGAAAATGTATCTGACCCCAGTTAAATGTTTTTCCTTTATAAGAGTTGCTGTGGGGAGCTGGAGAGATGGCTCAGAGGTTAAGAGCACTGACTGCTCTTCCAAAGAACCTGAGTTCAATTCCCAGCAACCACATGGTGACTCACAACCATCTATAATGAGATCTGGTGCCCTCTTCTGGCGTGCATGCATACATGCAGGCAGAACGCTGCATACATAATAAATAAATAAATCTTTAAGAAAGCAAGTTGCTGTGATCACAGCGTGTCTTCACAGCAATAGAAACCATAACTAACCATAACATAACCCAAAAATGAGGCACTGGCCTTCTGCCAGAATCCACAGGGTCAGACATGGGACTCATGCCTTTAATACCAGCACTAGGTGTTAGGACCTCCAGCTCCTTACGATGCTGAGGCTCTAGATGAAGTCATCCCAACCTTGACAATCCACGACGACTGCACTCTGCTCCTTAATAAAATAGTACAAACCTGAGACTTGTGTGGGATGATTGACAGGTCCTAGCCCTTCCCACTAGACTGGGAGACATAGCGTATTCACAAGCCATAAACAAGCAGAACTTCACACATTTCCCTCACTCCTTCTCCCTGATCACTGGGTGAGGCATTTCATGCCTAGGACTTGAGTGAGTGGAGGGAGTGGAGGACTGCACTGTGGAGGACTGCACTGGGAGGACTATGTTATGGAGGACCACACTGTGGAGGACCGCACTGTGGAGGACTATGCTGTGAAGGACTGCACTGTGGAGGACCACACTGTGGAGGACAATGCTGTGGAGGACCACACTGTGGAGGACAATGTTGTGGAGGACCACACTGTGGAGGACAATGTTGTGGAGGACCGCACTGTGGAGGACCGCACTGTGGAGGACCGCACTGTGGAGGACCGCACTGTGGAGGACCGCACTGTGGAGGACTGCACTGTGGAGGACAATGCTGTGGAGGACCACACTGTGGAGGATTGCACTGTGGAGGACAATGCTGTGGAGGACTGCACTGTGGAGGACTACGCTGTGGAGGACAATGCTGTGGAGGACCACACTGTGGAGGACTACACTGTGGAGGACCACAATTTGGAGGACTACACTGTGGAGGACAACGCTGTGGAGGACAATGCTGTGGAGGACTACACTGTGGAGGACAATGCTGTGGAGGACCACACTGTGGAGGACCACACTGTGGAGGACAATGCTGTGGAGGACTATGCTGTGGAGGACTACGCTGTGGAGGACTACACTGTGGAGGACAACGCTGTGGAGGACAATGCTGTGGAGGACCACACTGTGGAGGACAATGCTGTGGAGGACTATGCTGTGGAGGACAATGCTGTGGAGGACTATGCTGTGGAGGACAATGCTGTGGAGGACCGCACTGTGGAGGACTACGCTGTGGAGGACAATGCTGTGGAGGACAATGCTGTGGAGGACCGCACTGTGGTGATCCCACTAAGATCCCTGGCCTCAAGCTGTGTTTCTTACCCGCAGGTCTGACCATCTTGCTTTGAAGCCATGGGCTGTCATTTCCTGGGCAGGTACATAGCTATGGTCACTCCTCAGAGATGGGAGAAAAGGCCAGGCCTGTGCAGGGACAGCCCTCACGAGACAAGGGAGGTAGCCCCAGAGGCCGGAAGCCCCTGGTAGCGGTGCGCTCTGACAAGATGGTGTAGTTCTATTGGTGAACCCTAACAAGCCTCAGCACACAGTCAAAGCTGCCCAGGGGGACATAAAAGCAAACTGGGACCAGAGATTCTGCAGCCTACATGTAGTCCCAGGCCTCTGGATCTCTGGGATATCAGCCCGCTGCTCAGAATCGCAAGAACTTCTCAGACCAGCTGTCAACATGGTCCACATGCAGTGCCAGGAGAAGAGACAGAATCTGCACTTTATCACTCCCCAGACGCAGAGGTGAGGGATCTATGGAAAGCTGTAGAAGAAAGGATTCCTGTGGGCAGAAGACAGAAAACAAAAGAATAGGAAACACCAGGGGCAGGATGAGATGCTGTACAGTTAAAGAGAACAGGGTCGCTCCCCTCCTCGTCCTCCTCCTCCACCTCTTCCTCTCTGTGTCTCTCTCCTCTCACATGTTTTGGTTGATATAAACCTTACCCTGTATCCTTCTGCTTCATCTTCCCAAGTGCTGGAATTACAGACATGAGCTGTGACATTGTCTTTTCCACTCGGGACACTTTATACCTATTTGACATGTGACTAGCTCAACACAAGTGACAGGGAAGAATTCTATTTTCTTCACCTTCTGAGGGATTTGAGATAAGCCTGTCCCATGGCCTCTTTAACACAACTGAACGTGCTGAGTTAAGTTAATCATTATCTTTACAGTGAAGCACATTGCGAGAATTCAGGATTGGATTAATAGAGCCTTGTTCATCAGACCCAGCAGGCTAAAGTCACCTGGTAGTCATGACTCTTGTGGTACTCACCCATTTTAATTCTTAATTCACCCATTTTAAACAACTTTGAGAGTAGGTGTTGCTCCCACCTGGAGAGAGTCGGACACAGCATTGGTTTTGCAGCCCTGGGAAGCCATTTTTCTAGCTATACAGCATGGACAGCCAGAAGGCATTGTGTGGGAAGAGTGAAGGAGAGGCGCTGGAGGCAGTGAGCCGGCAGCATCACTAGGTAATCTTGTCTTTCAGCCGGGAGTCCTCTAGCTGGGCTCGAGTGTTTCTATGCTGCCAAGGCTTAATACAGGTCAGGCTGCTTAAATCTCAAGTTCA
>PVIU01019251.1:0-36879 GCA_004026605.1 Ondatra zibethicus
GTAACCCAGACCCAGAAAGATGGACATGGTATGTACTCACTCATAAGTGGATACTAGCTATAAATCAAAAAGATATTGAGCCTATAGTTCATGATCCTAGAGAAGCTAAGTAACAAGATGAACCTTAAGAAAAACAGGGAGGAGGAAAAACTGAGAGAACCAGATAGTTGAGATGGGGGAAGGACAGAGATGGAGAGCAAGCAAAGAGATATTTTGATTGAGGGAGCCATTATGGGGCTAGTCAAGAAACCTGATACTAGAGAAATTCCCAGGAATATGTTGAAAGGAGGCTGCTTTTTGGTTAGTGTCAATTTATTGGAAGGAGGCTGCTTGTTGGGTTCTGGCTGCCTGGCTAGCTTAGACCTGTAATAATCACACAGAAACTGTATTAATTAAATCACTGCTAGGCCCATTAGTTCTAGCTTCTTATTGGCTAACTCTTACATATTAATTTAACCCATTTTATTAATCTGTGTATTATCATGTGGCCATGGCTTACCAACTAATGTTCCAAACATCTATCTCCGGCAGGCTACATGGCTTCTCTCTGAGTTTGCCCTTCTTTTTCCTAGCATACAGCCTAGCTTTCCCCACATAGTTCTGCTCTTCCTGCCGTAGACTCAAAGCAGTTCTTTATTCATTAACCAATAAAAGCAACACATAGACAAAAGGAATCCACACCAGGAATCCACAAGGATGATCCCAGCTAATAGTAATAGTGGAGAGGGAACCCAAACTGGCATTGCCCTGAAGTCATATTGATGACTATCTTAAATGTCACCACAAAAGCTTTATCCAGTAACTGATGGAGATGAGCAGAGACCCACAAGGGAGCATGGGCTGAGCTCCCAAAGTCCAGTTGAAGAGTTGGAGGAATGAGAATATGAGCAAAGAGATCAAGACCACAATGGAGTCACCCACTGAAACAGCTTACCTGAGCTAATGGGAGCTCACCAATTTTTGCCAGACAGAGAAAGAACCAGCATAGGACCAAGCTAGACCCTCTAAATGTGGGTGACAGTTGTATGGCTTGGGCAGATTGTGGGATCACTGGCAGTGGCACCAGGATTTGTCCCTGCTGCTTGTACTATCTTTTTGGAACACATTCTCTTTGGATGGATCCCTTGCTCAGTCTGGATTGAAGGAAAGGTGGAAGGAATAGGAGGAGGAGAGGGAGTGGAAGCTGGGATTGGTTTGTAAAACGAAAAATAAAAAGATAAATTGCTTTCTTTTTTAAAAAAAAAGATAAACAAAATAAAAATGTTCAAAAAATATGATCACAACAATTGTTCTGAGTAACCCTCAGATTAACACCGAGTATATTACTGGAGATTGGTTCCTAACCAGATTAAGGGTAGGGCAAGAACAACAAAAACTCCAAACACTGAAACAAAGAAATATAATTTTTTTCCTTTTTAAAAACTTAAAGTGCTAAGTTCCCACAGACTTCCTTAGACTGGATTGCATCCTGAGGTAAAAGGAAACTGGACTTTGGCATTTTGAAGCAATTGCAGGTTAAGGTACAGTGCTGAGCAAGGGAATGATACCTGGATTTGAGTATCAGATCTCAGGCACATTCTAAAGAGAGACATGTTCTCAAATGCTTCCTCCTGTTCACCTATCTTCACACATTAATGTTGTTTCAATTTTTTGCTGATTCAGTATCATATAAAGTCCCCTCATTGCTGCCCCGGTTTTAACTGACATTGAGTGGGAACCTGGTAGTACCTGTGGCATCTGCTTCAAATGGAAATGTGACAGACTAACATTGTCATTCTTCCTCTAAAACAGTCTCTGTGGTGGGGCTTGCTGAGAAAGGACTCTTTGAGCAGTTGAAAGATAGGAGCACTGGGAGAGAGGCTGCTTAACCTTGGGAAAATTGACAATAGTTGTCCTCATTCCTGGTGAAAATGACTAAGTGAGTCAGTTCATATCACTAGGAAAGGCCAAAGAGAAACAGCTTTCTTTCAGAAAATAATAAGAGGAGAAAGCAAACATATTTAGGATGGCCGAAAGTGATACACATACATTTCTTATTGTTATTATAGTTAAGTATACATTTCCTAAAGTCCAGTTGCTAGTTTGGACAAAGTGGTATAGAAGAGTGAAGTTAACTAGAATTTCCCTTAAGAGTTGACATCTTCAGCCTGAGAGGTCCTCAGTTTGTGCTGTGGGAGTCCCTTTTTGAATGAAGTCTTGGGTGGGACAGGCATTATTCTGGCTTCAATTCTCTTGGTCCCTGTAGAGTAAGCCTAGCTCCATTCATTAGCATTTCCTAGGACCTGAGGTGGAGTATTCTGATAGCGGGGCATGAACGAAAACCACAAGCTGTTTCTGTAATGACCCACACTGTCATGCCACCCTTGGTTTGTGAGGACAGTGGCCTTCTGACTTTGTGGCCTGTAGCCTTGTCCTCCTCACCCATTTCTTGGAAATACCTGGTAGGGCCCACCACTGGAGTTTGTCATGGCTGCCAAAGCCACACCTGGGAGCCCAGTGTCTCTTATTAGCACACCTGAAAGGCTGGGAACAGAGGCACAGGAGCAGGAGGAAGCAACAGATTTGTCACCTGGGTTGTTCAAGGACAGATACCACTGAGCTGCATCGAGAGCTGGTCAAATAGCTGTTCTTCATATGGGACACTTGTCCTAATGAATCAATATGCTGTTTCAGAGTCTCCATACCACAGATGAACCGAGCTATCTTTCCAAGATCATCATCATATTTCTGCTCACTAACAAAGTGCTTGATATTAGCCCTGAGTTCAACCAGCTGCTCGTCTGCCACCTCTGTCATCTTCTGCAGAATGTCTGCTTTCTTCTACAAGCTGAGCAAAGTTTTCATTGCTTCTGGTTTCACTTTGTCCCTTTCAGCAAGCAATGCCACTTGTTGATCCATTAAACAGCTTTGTAACTCAGCAAAAACTTGTTTCATTCTCTTAATGGATACATTCCTCTCTTCTTGAACTGTGATTTGGTGTCATGTGAGAGACACAGTACAGCATTGGAGGTTTTTCACAAATTTCTCAATATTCGAACCTAGCTTTTTATGGTAGAACATTCTCCATTCCCAGATTTGAACCTGGTCTCCTGTGGTGGCTCTTGAGAGAAATTTGTCAAGATTCCAGGATTTCTGGGCATTTGGAATAGAGGGCATAGTCAAAGATTTGGGCTAGCACAGACACTGAGAGCAACAATAAATAAATAGGACCTCCTGAAACTGAAATGCTTTTGTAAAGCAAATGACACAGTCAATAAGACTAAAAGGCAGCCTACTGAATGGGAAAAGATCTTTACCATCCCCTCATCTGACAAAGGAATGATCTCCAAAATATATAAAGAACTCAAGAAATTAGACATTAGAATTCTAAATAATCCAATTGAAAAATAAGGTACTGAACTAAACAGAGAATTATCAACAGAAGAATTTCAAATGGTCAAAAGATACTTAAGGATATGTTCAACTTCCTTAACTATCAGGGAAAGGTAAATCAAAACAACTCTGAGATACCATCTTGGTGTAGGAGGTCCTTTTGTATTTTTGTTATTTTTATTGGTTAAATAAAGAGACTGTCTTGGTCTTTTGATAGGGCAGTCCTTAGGTGGGCATAGTAGACAAAACAGAATGCTGGGGGGAAAGAGGCAGTGTGACAGACGCCATGCTTTTTTGGCCCAAGATGGACACTGGTTAGACTCATGCCGGTAAGCCACAGTCAAGTAGTGATACACATTAATGAAAATGGGTTAATCAAGATGTGAGAGTTAACCAATAAGAGACTAAAACTAATGGGCCAGACAGTAATTAAATAAATACAGTTTCAGTGTCATTATTTCGGATGCCAGGAGCCGGGTGGAACAAAACAAGGGGCCCTACAGTGGGAGCTGGGCACCAGAAACGCAGCCCTCTCTTCCCTAATACAAACACCCATATTCCCAAATATTGTTTATAAATGTTCTTTTACATTTAAAGGGGGAGATGATATAGATATGGATAATTTGCATTGGTATGGATTTTGCTTTAGTGATATAAATTTAAGGTCAATTTTGTTATATATATTCAGATATATATATTTCTGCTCTTGATTAAGGTATTGTGATTATGTAGTTCATTTAAAAATGTAATTATAATTAAAAATATAGGTTGTTAATGGATAATCATCTATAATAGTCAAGTTTGTAGTCACGTAAGTTAGATTTTCTAGATGTGCATAGATATATTTCAGATAGGCATTCTTCATATCTTTCAAAGACTCAGAATATGGCATTTAACGTTTTAATAACTTAGGACTTTTCATGACAACGAGACATGTCTGCTCCTGGCAGCACCAGCTACTTCAAGAGAAAGATGGGCATTAAAGAGGCTCCTTATGGAGTTTGCTAGCCATTTGGACAAAAAACTGCTGGGACTACTTAACTGGACACAAAAAACCCACAGAGAGAGGACTACTAAACTTACGTAAAGGTGAGATGATCCTTCGGGGTTCCTACTTCATAAAAGAGTCTGTGAGACATTCTACAGGATACAAAAGAAAGTGACTAAACTGTCTTTAAAATTTCATGCTTCAAGAAAATATCTACTGGATACTATGGACCTGTAGGCTAAAGATGGATGCCCCAACAGTACAGAGGAACTTTAGGTGACTGTCCAGGCAGCGAGATGTCTCAGTCATTTCTAGAGTTTTAGAAGTTGCTTATTTCTTGTTTACTTAGGTAATATTATATCCTTCTGGAGTCTGTGATGGAGTTAAAAAATACATAAATAGTTATAGTTTCCTTTGTTATAATAAAAGATAAAGTAAATATAAATATTATAACTGTAATTCTTACTTGATAACTGTTTTGTTATATGTAATTTTACTATGTTAAAGTTAAAGCCTTTCTTTTTTGTTTAAACAGAAAAAGGGTAAATGGTGTAAGAGGTCCTTCTGTATTTCTGTTGCTTTCAATGGTTAAATAAAGAGACTGCTTTGACCTTTTGATAGGGCAGCCCTTAGGTGGGCATAGTAGACAAAACAGAATGCTGAGGGAAAAAAGGCAGTGTGACAGACGCCATGCTTCTCCAGCCCAAGATGGACACTGGTTAGACTCATGCCAGTAAGCCACAGTCAAGTAGCAATACACATTAATGAAAATGCATTAATCAAGATGTGAGAGATAACCAATAAGAGACTAAAACTAATGGGCCAGACAGTAATTAAATAAATGCAGTTTCAGTGTAATTATTTCGGACACCGGGAGCCGGGTGGAACAAAACAAGAGGCCCTACACCGGAAGCCGGGCACTGGAAATGCAGCCCTCTCCTCCCTGCTACACCATCTTACAACTGTCAGAATGGCTAAGATCAAAAACAATAATGATAGCTTATGCTGGAGAGGATGTGGAGTAAGGGGAACACTCATCCATTGCTGGTGAAAATGCAAACTTGTACAACCACTTTAAAAAACAGTATGGCAGTTTCTCAGAAAACTGGGAATCAACCTACCTCAGAATCCAGCAATACCACTCTTGGGAATATACCCCAAAGATGCTCAATCATACTACAAAAGTATTTGTTCAACTATGCTTATAGCAGCATTATTTGTAATAGCCAGAACCTGGAAACAACTTAGATGCTCCTCAACTGAAGAATGGTAAAGAAAGTATGCACATTTACACATTAGAGTACTACGCAGTGGTAAAAAATAATGACATTTTGAATTTTGCATGTAAATGGATGGAATTACAAAACACTATCTTGGCTATTTACCCCATCCCATCTTGCCCCCAAGCACTCCTTTCCATCTGTGTTGTCCTTGGATCCTCCAACTCAGCCTGCTTTGGGGCTGAGGGTCTGGGGAGCCAGTGGTGAGTACCCCTGTTGCAGGGGCTTCTTTGTTCCACACGACCCTGCCTCCCCCAAGGCCACCCTTTTGTCTGCCAGGTCCTTGGTCCAGCATGAGACCCTGCTCCTGTACTGAGGAGATCTATCCAGAGTGGTGTGTGGCCACCCGACTGGCCAATCCTGGGAATGGAGTACAGGCCCCCTCCAATTCCCTAAATGTTTCTGGCCATACAGCAGGCTGTCTCCCTGGCTACTGGCTTTCTTTATTGACTCCATCCCAACTTGCCGCCAAGCACTCCTTTACATCTGTGGGCTTCTTAGATCCACCAGCACAGCCTGCTTGAGGATGGAGGGGATCTGAGAACCAGCTCCAGTGCTGAGGGGACCTAAGAGAGGGCAGAGCAAGAAAACCCCCCTAGTACACAGTCAGCCACAGCAAAGATTTGACCAAGATGCCAAGACTCTCCTGGCCGCATTTGAAGGAAGAGATGGGCAGGCGCCAATGCAAGAATTCCTCCAACAACCTGAAAAGAAACATAACACAAGAATCCAGTGAACACACAACAGGAAGACTTGAACACCATAACCCATAAGAAGTAGAAGAAATTGACTTTAAATGTAACATTATGAAAATGAGGGAGAACCATAAACAGGATGTGAAAAACTTCCTTAAAAATGGAAAGGAAGACAAATAAAAAGTTAGAAGAAATGAATAAATCCCTCAAAGATACATAAGAAAACCAAGAAAAAGCATTCAAACAGGTAAAGGAAAAAGTTCAAGACTTAAAGACTGAAATGGAGGTAATAAAGAAAACACAAACTGAGAGATGGCTGGATATGGAAAATCTGGGTACAGAGACAAGTATAACCAACAGAATACAAAAGATAGAAGAAAGAGTCTCAGGTGCTGAAGATACTATAGTGGAAATAAACTCATTGATCAAAGGAAACAACAAAACCAACAAATTCTTAACACAAAATATCCAGGAAATCTGGGACACCATGAAAAGACCAAATCTAAGAATAATAGGGGTAGAAGAAGGAGAAGAATTGCAGCTCAAAGGTCCAGAAAATATATTCAACAAAATTATGGAAGAAAACTTTCCCAACCTAAAGAAGGATATTCCTATGAAGGTACAAGAATCTTACAGAACACCAAATAGACTGGATCAAAAAAATCACCCCCTTGCCATATAAAAATCAAAACACAAATCATACAGAATAAAGAAAGAATATTAAGAGCTGCAGAGAAAAAAGGTCAAACAACATATAAATGTAAACCTATCAGAATTACACCGGACTTTCTATGGAAACCAGGAAAGCCAGAAGGTCTTGGATAGATGTGCTGCAGACACTAAAAGACCATGAATGTAAGCCCAGACTACTATAACCAGCAAAATTTACTTTCACCATCAATGGAGAAAACAAGATATTCCAGGAAAAAACAGATTTAAACAATATGTAGCCACAAACCCAGCCTTACAGAAAGTACTAGAAGAAAAACCAAACCCAAGGAAGCCAACAACACAAACAATAACACAGACATCTGATAGCCCTGCACTACCACAACTCAAAGAAGGGAAACACACAAACACTACCACCACAAAAATAACCAGAGTTAACAGCCACTGGTCATTAATATCACTTGATATCCATGGATTCAATTCACCTATAAAAAGGTACAGGTTAAGAAAATGGATACGAAAATAGGATCCAACATTCTGCTGTTTACAATAAACACACCTCAACCACAAAGACAGACACTACCTCAGAGTAAACAGTTAGGAAAAGGTTCTCCAATCAAACAGACCTAAGAAACAAGTGGGTGTGGCTATACTAATATCGAACAAAATTTACTTCAAACTAAAATCAATCAGAAGAAACAGAGAAGCGCACTTTGTACTCATAACAGGAACAACTTATCAGAATGAAGTCTCAATCTTGAATATTTATGCCCCTAATATAAAAGCACCCACATATGTAAAAGAAACATTACTAGAACTAAAACCACACATCAAACCCCACACACTAATACTAGGAGAATTCAACATTCCTCTCTCACCAATGGACAGGTCAACCAGACAGAAACTTAACACAGAAATAAGAGAATTAACAGATGTAATGAATCAAATGGACTTAACAGACATCTATAGAACATTCGACCCAAACAGGAAAGAATATACCTTCTTCTCAGCATCTCATGGGACCTTCTCAAAAATTGATCACATACTCGGTAACAAAGCAAACATTCACAGATACAAAAAATTTTTAGTAACCACCTGTGTCTTATCAGATCACCATGGAATAAAGTTAAAATTTGACAACAGTTCTACCCTCAGAAAGCCTACAAACTCATGGAAACTGAACGGTGAACTACCGAATCACTCCTGGGTCAAGGAAGAAATAAAGAAAGAAATTAAAGTCTTCCTTGAATTCAGTGAAAATAAAGACACAAACCTATGAGACACTATGAAAGCAGTGCTAAGAGGAAAGTTCACAGCACTCAGTGCCCACATAAAGAAAATGGAGAAAGCTCACATTAGAGACTTAACAGCACAGCTGAAAGCTCTAGAAAAAAAAAGAAGCAGACTCACCCAGGATGAGTAGAAGACTGTAAATAATCAAACTGAGGGCTTATATCAACAAAATAGAAACACAGAAAACAATCCAAAGAATCAATGAAACAAAGAGCTCTTTCTTAGAGAAAATCAACAAGATTGACAAACCCTTATCCAAAATAATCAAAAGGCAGAGAGAGAACATTCAAATTAATAAGATCAGAAATGAAAAGGGGGGCATAGCAACAAACACGGAGGAAATTCAGAGAATCAATAAGTAGGTCTTACAACAAAAGCCTATATGCCACAAAATTGGAAAATGTAAAAGAAATGGTCTTTTTTTTTTAGATAAGTACCATATACCAAAATGAAATCAAGACCAGGTGATAAATATAAATAGACCTATAAGTCGTGAGGAAATAGAAGCTGTCATCAAAAACCTCCCAACAAAAAAAAAAGCTGGTTTTAATGCAGAATTCTACCAGAACTTTCAAGAAGAGCTAATACCTATACTCCTTAATGTGTTTCACATAATAGAAACAGAAGAGTCAATGCCAAACTCTTTTTATGAAGATACAGTTACCCTGATACCAAAACCACACAAAGACTCAACCAAAAAGAGAATTACAGACCAATCTCAGTCATGAATATCGATGCAAAAATTCTCAGTAAAATACTGGCAAACTGAATCCAAGAACACATCAAAAAAATTATCCATTATGATCAAGGAGGCTTCATCCCAGAGATGCAGGGCTGGTTCAACATATGAATATCTATCAATGTAATCCATCATATAAATAAACTGAAAGAAAAAACTGTATGATCATTTCATTAGATGCTGAAAAACATTTTACAATATTCAACACTCCTTTATGATAAAGGTCTTGGATAGTTAGGGATACAAGTTTCATATCTAAATATAATAAAAACAATATACAGCAAGTCGACAGCTAACATCAAATTAAATGGAGAGAAACTCAAAGCGATTCCACTAAAATCAAGAACAAGACAAGGCTGTCCACTCTCTCCATATCTCTTCAATATAGTGCTTGAAGTCTAGCAAGCAATAAGACAGAATAAGGAGATCTTGGGGATTTGAATTGGAAAGGAAGAAGTCAAACTTTCGTTATTTGCAGATGATATGATAGTGTACATAAGTGACCCCAAAAACTCTACCAAAGAACTCCTACTGATAAATACCTTCCGTGATGTGGCAGAATACAAGATCAATTCAAAAAAATCAGTAGCCCTCCTATACACAAAGGATAAAGAAGTAGAGAGGGAAATCAGAGAAACATCACCTCTCACAATAGCCACAAATAGCATAAAGTATCTTGGGGTAACACTAAGCAAAGAAGTGAAAGATCTATTTGACAAGAATTTTAAGGCTTTGAAGAAAGAAATTGAAGAGGACACCAGAAAATGGAAGGATCTCCCATGCTATTGGATTGGTAGGATCAACATTGTAAAAATGGCAATTCTACCAAAGGCAATCTATAGATTCAATGCAATCCCCATCAAAATCCCAACAAAATTCTTCACAGAACTTGAGAGAACAATAATCAACTTTATATGGAAAAACAAAAGACCCAGGATAGCCAAAGCAATCCTATACAATAAAGGCACGTCCAGAGGCATTACCTTCCCTGACTTCAAACTCTATTACAGAGATACAGAAATGAAAACAGGTTGGTATTGGCTTAACCAGAGATGTTGATGAATGGAATCAAATCAAAGACCTGGATATTAATCCACAAACCTATGAATACCTGAAAGGAGCTAAAATTATACAATGGAAGAAAGAAAGCATCTTTATCAAATGGTACTGGCATAACTGGTTGTCCACCTGTAGAAGAATGAAAATAGATTCATATCTATCACCATGCACAAAACTGAAGTACAAATGGATTAAATACCTCAATATAAATCTGATCACACTGAACCTGATAGAACAGAAAGTGGGAAATAGACTGCAACACACGGGCACATGAGACCACTTCCTATGTATAACCCCAGTAACACAGACAATAAAAGCAACAATGAATAAATGGGACTTCCTGAAATTGAGAAACTTCTGTAAAGCAAAGGACACTGTCATTAAGACAAAAATGCAACCTACTGAATGGGAAAAGATCTTCACCAACCCTACAGCAGACAAAGGTCTGATCTCCAAAATATATAAAGAACTTAAGAAACTAGACATTAAAATTCTAAATAACCTAATTAAAAAATGGTGTACTGAACTGAACAGAGAATTCTCAACAGAAGAAGTTCAAATGGACAAACGACACTTAAGGCCATGTTGAACTTCCTTAATGATCAGGGAAATGCAAATCAAAACAACTTTGAGATACCATCTTACACCTTTCAGAATGGCTCAAATCAAAAACACCAATGATATCCTATGCTGGAGAGGATGTGGAGTAAGGGGAACACTCACCCATTGCTGGTGGAAATGCAAAATTGTGCAACCACTTTGGAAATCCATGTGGCACTTTCTCAGAAAATTGGGAGTCAACCTACCTCAAGATCCAGCAATACCATTATTGGGAATATACCCAATAGATGTCCAATCATACTACTAAAGCATTTGTTTAACTGTGTTCATAGCAGCATTATTTGTAATAGCCAGAGCCTGGAAACAACCTAGATATCCCTCAATGAAAGAATGGATAAAGAAAATGTGACACATATATACATTAGAGTACTACTCAATGGTAAAAAACAATGACATCTTGAATTTTGCACACAAATGGATGGAAATAGAAAACACTATCCTGAGTGAGATAACCCAGACCCAAAAATACAAATATGGTATGTTCTCACTCATTAGTGGATTCCAGCCATAAACAAAGGACATTGAGCCTATAGTTCATGATCTTAGAGAAGCTAAATAATAAGGTGAACCCAAAGAAAAACATATTCAAATCCTCCTGGAAATTGGAAGCAGACAAGATTGCCAGGGACAAGTTGGGAGCATGGGAGTAGAGGAAGGGCTGGGGAAGGGGAGAGGGGGATATATAAGGGAGAATGAGAGAGCTGGGGAGAGCTTGGGGAGTGGCATGTTTGAGATGGAGGAAGGACGGATATGGGAGCAGGGAAGAAGATATCTTAATTAAGGGAGCCATTTTGGGGTTGGCAAGAGGCTTGGCTCTAGAGGGGATCACAGGTGTCCACAGGGATTTCCCCAGCTAGGATCCTGGGCAGTGGAGGAGAGGATGCCTGAACTGGCGTTGTCCCATAGTCAGACTGATGACTATCTTGAATATCACCATAGAACCTTCTTCCAGAGACAGATGGAGATAGAGACAGAGACCAACATCAGAGCACTGGACTGAGCTCCTAAGGTCCAGTTGTAGAGCAGAAGGAAGGAGAAAATGAGCAAGGAAGTCAGGACTATGAGAGGTTGGTCCACCCACTGAGACAGTGTGCCTGATGTAATGGGAGCTCACCAAAGCCAGCTTAAATAGGACTGAACAAGCATGTGATCTTACTGGACTCTCTGAATGTGGCTGACAACGGGGGCTGACTGAGAAGCCATTGATAATGGCACTGGAATTTTTCTCTACTTCATGTACTGGCTTTTTGGATGTATACCTTGCTCAGCCTAGATGTAGTAGGGAGGACCTTGGACTTTCCACAATTCAAAGTGCCTTACCCTCTCTTATGATTATAAGGGGGTGGGGTGGGAAGATGTGTGGAGGGAATGGGAGGAGGGGATTAAGTGGCAATTTGGAATGGTAATTTTTTTAAGTAATAAAAATTTTGTAAGAAAAAAATAAAGAGAGAAATTTCACAAGTTTCAAAAAAGTTTGTTTTTATTACACCATTACAAGAATAGGATAGAAAAAAAACTTACCTTCACAATACCCACTTATAATGATTCTCAATTCGGTAGAAGATACCAGTGGATGGTCTTGTCACAATAAATGCTAAACAGTCCCATCTATGTCAATAATTTGTACAAGAGCTATTAAAATATTTCATTAACAGTTTCCTTTATTTATAATCTAAGATTATATTCATATCTTAATTGTATCAGATACAGATATCTTAGACAAAAATTTAATGAAGTAAAGAGAATTTTGTCTTCTTGAGAATTACAAATTGTTCCTAAAAAATGCAAAGAGGAAACTCTATTAATTACCTAGGGTACATGATAAGCTTAAAGGAAAGCACAAACCGAGAGGGAGGAGCTATGAACTATTAATAATTTTCCAAAATTGTTGGGAAATATTTACTGTCTACAGCCCACAACTGGATTAACAAATGGAGAGTTAAGTAATTTATTTCAACCCTTACAATGTGATGAGGAAATAAACAGTCCAAGAATATTATGTGCTAGGGCTGAGAGAAAACCAGCTCTGGTAGAAAAAATTACAGAACACACATGTACATAGCTTGGATTTAGAGCCTGATTTTATTCTGGTTATTTTGTCATTTATGCATTCACCTATGGGAATTCCTATGCAGAGAAGATACTTTATTATAAAGGATATTTATAGCACACAGAATAAAAACAAATTCAAGTCCTATGTAGAAATGATTTCTGAATTGATTCTGGAAGGAAAAGTGAGACTTTACCAATTTCCAGGAATAAACACAGCTGAAATTGTGGTACCTTATATTAATGCTGAAATTGCCTCATTATGATCACAAAGAAAAACATTGGCAAAGGCCTTGCAGTAATTTCATGGGAGAGATTAGCAACAAATATCCCAAAAGCACGGGACTCTAGTTTATAGAAATAACTGGTTGGATTCTCTATCATATGATAAAGGGTTCCAATTTCTGCAACTGCTGCATTATATAGTAATGCAAACAAATCAGCCAAAGGCAGGTTATAAGCCAGGAAAAAATAATTAAAGTGGCTCAAACCCTTATGATTCTGTTTAAAAATCAGAATTATATAAAATGCTTATGTTATTATTTGATTTCCCAGAATCTCTTACTATAGTCACTGACTCCAAATATGCAGAAAGAGTAGGTTTAGATACTGAAACCAAACAACTTAACTAGCTTCAGATGACTCAGAATTAAATTTATTCAACTGTGCCAAGTAGAAAAGTAATCCTCCATAACACATATCAGATCTTATATAGATTGAACATTCCCTTTGGGCCAAGAATTTGGTTAAATTCATCAGATGTTATTAGGAAATATGATAAAACCCTCAGAATTTCACAAGAAACACCATGTTAATGGCAAAGCTTTGAAGAAAAATTTTCCCATCCATTTGTAACAAACTAGGGAAAGTATAAGGAAATGTCCTACTTATTCCTTGTATAACCAAACTCTATTATATGCAGGACATAACCCAAATGCTATTCAAATAAGTAAAATTTGGCAAATATATATATATGTTTAATTTTGCAGAGATTGAAAAATTAAAATATAAGTATCATATAATGGGTATGTATTCAGGATTTCAATGTGAAACTGCTTTAAATCATGAAAAGGTTTATTTTGTAAATATACATTGTTAGAAGTTATGGTCATTACGGGAATACTTGTACAAATTAAGACTGACAATGCTAGAGCATACATCTCTAGTAAAGTGGCACAGACTTTTGAACATTACAGCATTAAGCATATTGCAGTTATATAACACAATCCTACATGACTAGTAGTTATAGAAAGATCTAATCACACAGTAAAAGATAGGCTTATGAAACAAAAATGGGTAATAAAGACTCCCAGAGATAGACTGCACAATGCTTTATTAACTTAAACAATTTAAGTGCTAATGAATAATGTGGGATTCCTCTCTGTATGTTGTGAATGTGTTTTATTACTATTGGTTAATAAAGAAGCCATTTCAGCCAATGGCTTAGCAGAGTAAAGAAAGGGATAAAATCAGAACAGAGATATGGAGAGAAAGTAGGTGAAGTCAAGGAGACTCCATGTAACTGCCAAAGAGAAAGATGCCAGAACAGAACCTTAACCAGTTAGCCACAGCCTCATGGCAATACAAAGATTAGTAGAAATAAGTTAACTTAAGAAGTAACAGTTAATAAGAAGTCTAAGCTAATAGACCAAACAGTGTTGTAATTAATATAGTTTCTATGTGATTATTTGGATCTGGGCATACAGGAAATGAAAGAGCAGTCTCCTTCAACAAAATGGTATGCATACATTTGGGTATAACATGTTTGGCCAGCACTTTAGATCTGAGTGCTTGTATGCCTGCTCAGGGTTAGAAGCAAAGTATCTGAGAGTAGCCTGCCACTCAGCACCTCTGCATGGGCAAACATCTGAATTGGCTCTGCTAGGCATGCACAAGAAAGCAAGAAAGCATGGTGGATTCCCATTGCCATACACAGAGACAATTCCAGAATGTGCAGGATGCTGCACAGCAGATTTAGATTTACTCATAAAAAAAGAGTTTATGTGCTGCATGGTGCTTCCCAGAGTTGAGGTGGTAAGGACAGCTCCACCCAACAGTCCCAGAGATGGTAGTAAGCATGCCTCTGTCATATTGAAAGTCCAGGAGAGGTGGAGACAGCATCCAGGGCTGCCACAACCACACTACTTACCATTGTAAAATACACCTTGTCAGAAAGGGATTTCAGATACACTATAGGACAGATTCAGAAATAAAAGTCCCCTAAATGAGACACAGTGTGTTCAGAAATGTACTATTCTATTGCCACTAATAAAATAATCCTTGGGTTTTATTTCGACTCTTTAAAATTTCTTTTAAGGTATAAATATTATCTCAAAATTTGTAAGATTAATACATATATATTTATAATATATGTGTTTAGATTTTCTACTGTAACATTACTAATCATATAGAACACTAACTCTAGAAGAAGTTGTCATCTGCTTTTTGTAGACTTTGGACTTAAGTCTGAATTATATAACTAGGAATTAAGTTTGTACACTCTGGATGTATTTTACAAATCATGGTCCTTTAACCTCCCTGAGATCTGCTGCATAGAGCATTTAAAATATTTAAGGTTTCTGGAGTAAACCATGACCATTCCTAATGGTGACCTTAGATGTCTTCAAAAGGTTGATGAGACCCTATAACAACTATTCTACCTCATAATGCCACTAAGCTGACAAATACTACCCAAAGATCAGCTTTGAACTACAAACTGGTCTAGACAATTTCAAGGTGGCTATCTGAGATTGTCCAGCTTCATGCACTACTCCATCCAGGAATTCAGATAAGCCCACACTTTCCCATTACACATAAACTGGCAGCAAATGATACATCTATCTTTCCCAAGACTTGATCATTATCTTAATTTTCTCAAGGTCCTCTAGAGATGCTATCACTGCCCACATAGTAGGAAGCAATCTGGAGAACACAACTCCCACATTCCTCAGAGGTGGAGTGGATGGTTTTTAGTCATTCAATAAGTTATGGATATTTGCCATCATTTAGGGGTGTTGGTAACAAGTTGCTATTTGTAAAGGTAACGAAAAAGCTGAACAAAGAACATTAGTTTTAGGTGTCTCTTTCTGAATAGGAAAAAAATCATGGATATAGAAATGATAGGATTAAAGGGTATTTTATTGACTCTATTTTATAAACTTAAAAACCCACTAATCGTACATATTTTCCATTAGTATGGAGTTTTGTATAATGACACAAATTTGAGGTTATTTTGTTATATACTATCTATGTTTCTACTCTTCTTTAAGAATTTATTGTATATTGATGCAAATTTAATGTTATGTTATTTTTGTTAGAACATTCTGTACATTTATTTCTACTCTTATTTATGGTATTGAAACTATGCAGCTCATTTAAAAATACAATGTAAATTTCTAGTTCTTAGAAGTTATTATTACATACTACTTAGGATAATAAAGAAATGCAAGTTAGTAATTAGTCACCATTTATAATAATACTTGTAGTCATGTTAGGTATGTTTTCAAGGTCAAATGGAGAGATCTTTAGATACACACGTGGACTTCAAACACTTCTAAGATCTACAAGATATTTTATTTAAAATGTTATGATATCATAAAGCTTTTTCATGAGAATGAAACATACCTGCTCCTGGCATCACCAATCTACTTCACATGAGATGATGATCATCAAAAAACCTGCACCTGAAGTTTGCTTTTTTTGTGGCAAAAGATAGGCACTGGGAAAGAAACTGCCCTTGTCTCAACTGGTGATAGTACTCTGTACAAATTGGACGAGTAGCACACAAGAGAAAATGGCTCTTGAACCTTTTTGAGATCTGCTATATATGACATTTAAAATTCTTTAAGCTTTCTGCAGTGAACCATAACCATTTCTAACAGCAACTGCTAAAGTCTCCTAAAAGTTGATTGGCTCCTGCAATGACATATGTACCTGGAGTGTGATAATGCCATTAAGCTGACAAACAGCACACAATGATGAGCTTCAGACTACAAATTGTTCAGGACAACTTCAAAGTGGTTAGCTGAGATGGTCCAGCCTCATAAACTACTCAAGTCAGGTCTTCAGTTAAGCCCTGCACTTTGGCATCACACATGAATGGATAAAATGTAGTATAGCTAGCTCTCCCAGGAATTAACAACCCATTTTCCAGGGTCCTCTAAAGATACTGTCATCCCCAGAAAACAGGAAGTAATTTTAGGAACATGATGTCCACAGTCCTGACATAAAGGATGGGTGAATTTTGGTTGTTCGGTTAGTTACAGATGATTTTCATTGTTTAGAGGAATTAGCTGCAAGTTGTTATTATTCATGGCTAGGGAGGAAAATAAACAAAGGAGGATGGATTAAAGGATCTCTTTCTATCTTTCTCTTTTCTCTATTCTTTCCCTCTTATCTAGTGAAAAATGAAATGGGAGTTAGGGGAAAACATGATATATATAATAAAAGAGTAGATTATTGAATCTACTAAAAAGCAACTATTAGTCTCAAATATTTTACATTTGTATATAGTTTTGAATATTGATGCAAATATAAAATTATTTTTGTTATAATATTGAATATATGTTTCTTCTCTTCTTAAAAGTATTGTAGCTATGCAGTTCATTTTAAAATGTTGTAATGTAAAACTCTGATACTTGAAAGCTATTTTTTTTTGTTTCCTGAGACAGCATCTATTTCTATAGCACTGCCTGTCCTAGAACTTGTTCTATGTAGTATTGAGGAGAGCGGGCTGTGACCTGACCCCCCTTGCTCCCTGACAGCCGGCTAGATTACACCTGAAATAACCGTACAGAAATTGTATTAATTAAATTACTGCCTGGCCCATTATCTCTAGCCTCTTATTGGCTAACACTCACATCTTGATCTAACCCATTTCTATTAATCTGTGTTTACCATGAGGTTGTGGCTTACCGGGAAAGATTCAGCATGTCTGACTCTGGCAAGTCCATAGCGGCTCTCCCTGCCTGCCTCCTTTCGCCCAGCATTCAGTTCTCTTTTCCCCACCTATCTAAGTCCTACCCTATCAAAAGGCCAAGGCAGTTTCTTTATTCAACCAATGAAAGCAACACAAATACAGAAGGACCTCCTACACCATTTCCCCTTTTCTGTTTAAACAAAAAAAGAAAGGCTTTCTCTTTAACATAGTAAAATTACATATAACAAAACAGTTATCAAGCAAGAATTACAGTTACAATATTTATATGTATTTCATCTTTTAGCACAACAATGAAAAACCATAACTATAACTATCTATCTATTCTTCAACACCATCAAAGACTCCAGAAGGATATAATATTACCTAAGTAAACAGGAAGTACATTGTAAGCAGCTTCCAAAACTCTAGAAATGACAGAGACATCTCACTGACTGGACAGTCACCCAAAGTTCTTCTGTACCATTGGGGCATCCATCTCCAGCCTACAGGCCCATAGTATCCGGCAGACATTTCCATGAAGCAGGAAAATTCTAAGACAGTTCAGTCACTTTCTTCTGTATCCTGTAGAATGTCTTGCAGACTCTTTCATGAAGCAGGAACCCCAAAGGACCATCACACCTTTAGGCAGGTTCAGCAGTCTGCTCTCTGTGGGTACTGCATGTCCAGTGAAGCAGTGCAGGCAAGAGCGGTTTCTTGCCCAATGGCTAACCAACTCCATAAGGAGCCTCTTCAATGCCCATTTTTTCTTAAAGTAGATTTGTGCTTCCAGGAGCAGATGTATCTCATTGTCATGAAAAGCCCTAAGTTACTAAAACATTTAAATGCCATATTCTGTAGTCTTTGAAAGATATGAAGAATGCCTATCTCTATATATCTAGAAAATCTAACTAACGTGACTACAAGTTTGACTATATTATAGATGATTATTCATTAACAACCTATATTTCCTAATTATACATATGACAGCCTTTCAAAATTCATGCATCACAGAAAAGACTGTCAAATATTCTAAGCCTATGGGCTGAAGACAGATTGCCCTAAAGTTGCAGAGAAACTTTGGGTGACTTTCCAGGAAGCCAGCTGTCTCTGTAATTTCTATAGTTTTTTGCTTGCCCTGCACTTTGTTTACTCAAGTAGTATTTTATCCTTCTCATTTCTTTGATGTTTCTGTAAGATTAGATAAGTACATCATTTTATTCATTACAAAACTCAAAGTTTACAAAAGAGATGCGAAGTATAAGGTTGAGATATATAAAAGTTTCAAATGTTTAAGTAAGAAAATATTTAAGTTCTAAAGTGATATATTTATGATATTAATACAAGTTCTGATATAAATTGGTTCAGGTATAAAATTTTGGATGCTCCAAGATAGGATAGAAAATAGACAACACTCTCCAAATTTGCCAAAAACTAATGGACTAGACATTATGAATGTAATTCTTACCTTTTAATTGATCTTCTTTTATGTAGATATACTATGTAAGAATCAAAATATTTCTTTTTTATTTAGACAAAATGGGAAATGCTGCAGGATGTTTTATTACAGTGTAAAATCCCCCCCCAAAAGTGTGCTAATAAAATTAACCTTAGAGTAGAGGGAAACTCTAATGACTAGCTAACAGGAATTAGCCATAGAGATGATGGAATAGTGAGAAATAAGTTCAGAGAGATAAATAGGAAGAAGTCGAGAGGGATTTAGAAATCCGCTATCATTTTTGGGATGACCAGGAGAAGGATTCTATTCTTGCTGTGTCTCTGGCCAAAATGGAAGGCAAAAGAGTTGCTTATTGTTTTGTCTGATCTTGCAGGTTATCACTCCAACATCTGACTCCAAAGTATTTATTTTTAAATATAATGACAGAGACTTAGTTAAAACCTACATTTAGTTGCCATGGCCTAGGCTCTGCCAGAGGGACCAGAAATCCCTCCAGGCTGTGGTCTGCTGAATGCAGGATTGTGTGGTACAGGTGGTAGTTAGAGTATCAGTTGATTCAGGTAGAACCAGTAAGAGGAAATAAAAACAGCATTCCATCTTTCTTTCAGGCTAGTTGTTTTATCATGCAAAACATGGTAAGATCAGTGGATTCATGATCATCCCACTGTCACACTTCTCTGATTATAAAGTGACTTTCTTGGCTAGAAGCTCTACTGTATGATGAATAAGATATTCTGTGAGTCCATGGATGGTAGTTTTGGCAGAAACTTATGTGTAAGAAAGGCTAATCCATAACCTGTAGGTGGGAGGTTGCTTGTTCATCTCCCAGCCACCTAATCAGAAATAATCACACAGAAACTATATTAATTACAATACTGCTTGGCCAATTAGCTCATGCATATTTCTAGCTAACTCTCACATCTTCAATTTAATCATAAAATTTTTATGATTTTGTATTTTACCATGAGGTTTGTGGTTTACCAGTAAGGTCGTGGCAGGCAGGCATCTTTCTCCTTTGGTGGCTACATGACATCTCTCTTACTCTGCCTTCTTTTTCCCAGCATTCAGTTTAGTTTTTCTGCCTAGCTCTATTCTGTCCTGAAATAGGCCAAAGCATTGTCTTTATTAACCAACGATAATAAAGCATATTCACACCATAAAGAAGGGAATCTCACATCAAAAACCAGAACAGGTATCTACTCCAGTAAGGACAAAGCATTGTCTTTTCCATTGGGGAAGTGGTCCAATGCAGTCAACTGATGAACAGGTTGTTGATGAACTGATGAACAGTCAACTGATGAACAGGGAATAGAGCCATATCTGGGAGTCAATGTTGGTCTTTGGGCTGTGTATGCCAACATGGTAGACTAAATCCATGTAAAACATGAGAGGGCCTGGAAAGGAACTCTAGACACAATAAAACCAAATTTAGCCACATTTTTTCTGCTGGTGGCTTGCTGCAGCTTCTTTAAGAGAGGTTTTCCTGATTCAGCAGTAGTAGGAAAAACAGCCACACCTTTTTAAAAAGGCAGCTTCCTGGTCCATGCTGCCAGTGCAAACTCTGACTATGGAATGGTATTTGTGGGCCCAGGTGTTTGTGTTCCCACTCGGGGTCTGGAGGAAAGTAGCTGAGACCAGCCCAGTGCCCCCTGCCTGAGAAGGCAGCAGGATCAGAACTATGAGATGTACAGGAGAGCATGGCAAATTCTTGCTGACATATACAGAAATATTTCTAGGTCAGGTAGTGCACTGCAGGGCATATTTACCAATTACTCAGATAAAAAAGTATTTATGTGCTGCATGCTTATTCTCAGAGTTAAAGTGCTGAGTGTGGCTCCTACATGGTGACCTGAGAGCTAGCAGTAATAGTACCTCCACAATTTTAAAAGTGGAGAGAAGTGAAGCCAGCATCCAGAGCAGCAGCAACCAAGCTGCTTACCAAATTACCAATAATGCAGTAAGGACAGATTCAGATATAAAAAAGCTCTAAGTGAGTCACAGTGTTGGCTATTTGTAGGTAGGCTTGGGAGAGAGAGAAAAAGAGTATAGAGAGTTGGAAAAGAAGTAAATCATTTTTAAAAGTCTTCAAAGAGACAGAGTACAGACAGTCATAGATTAAAAAGAGTAAAGAAAAATAAGCCACCTGAAGATGAATACACAGAGTATGGAATATGTAGATTATTGTGTTTTCGTTAACTTTTTTGAGTGAAGTACAAAGACACATTTCATTTTACAGGCTGCTAATCTAAACCAATTTAAAAACATGTTAACTTTAAAATTTGAGTCTAATGATATGTTGCTTTGGGAAAGAGGTTCTTCTTTTGTCTCCACAGAGGATGAAAACCTGTGGATTCATTCCAGGCTAATATGGTTTGATGGACCAAGACCCCTAAAAGTTTGCCTTGAACACCCTTCAAAAAGTTACTTTGCCCAATAAACAGCAGGAAGCAGTTTAGAGAAACTATGGCCCATATTTCCAAATATTCTTTATAAATGTTTGTTTACATTTAAAGGGGGATATGCTATAGAGATTTGCATTGGTATGAATCTTGGTTTACTGATACAAATTTAAGGTCAATTTTGTTATATGTATATTTCTGCTCTTGATATAGGTATTGTCATTGTGTAGCTTTTAAAAATGTAATGTATAATTAAGAAATATAAGTTAATAGATACTCATCTATAGTAGTCAAGCTTGTAGTCATATTAGTTAGATTTTCTAGATGTACATATATATATATATTTCAGGTGGATAGGCATTCTTCAAACCTTTCAAAGACTACAGAATATGGGATTTAAAATGATTAAGTATTTAGGAATTTTTATGGCAGTGAGACACATCTGCTTCTGGCAGCACCAAGTTACTTTCAAGAGGAAGATGAGCATCAAAGAGGCTCCTTATGGAGTTTGCTAGCCATTTGGGCAAGAAACTGCTCTTGCCTGGACTGCTTAACTGGAATGCAGGACCCACAGAGAAATGACTCCTGAACTTGCCTAAAGGTGAGATGGTCCTTCAGGGTTCCTGCTTCATGAAAGAGTCTGCTAGATATTCTGCAGAACACAAAACAAAGTGACCTACAAACTGCCAATATATGTGGAAATGTCTTTGAAATTTTCTGCTTCATGAAAAAGTCTGCTGGACACTATGGGCCAGTAGGCTGAAAATGGACACCCCACTGGTACAGAAAAACTTTGGGTGACTGTCCAGGCAGTGAAATGTCTCTGTCATTTCTAAAGTTTTTTAAGTTGTTTACAATGTACTTCCTGTTTACTTGGGTAATAGTGTATCCTTCTGTGGCCTTTGATGGAGTTGAAGAATTTATAGTTATAGATACAGCTTTTCTTAGTTATGATAAAATATAATAGATATAAATATTGTAACTGTAATTCTTGTTTGATAACTGTTTTATTATATGTAATTTTACTATGATAAATTTAAAGCCTTCCTTTTTGTTTAAACAGAAAAGGTAAAATGGTGTGGAAGGTCCTTTTGTCTCTGTATTGTTTTTATTGGTTAACAAATAAAGAACTGCTTTGAGCCTATATCAGAGAAGGGTAGGGCAGAGCAGAGCTAGACAGGAAGGACTCGACTGAATGTTGGGAGAAAGAAGAGCAGAGTCAGAGAGACGCCATGGAGCTGCTAGGGTCAGACATGTCGAATCTTTGCCAGTAAGTCACTGCCATGGAGCAATATACAGATTAATAGAAATGGGTTAAGTTAATACAAGAGTTAGGCAATAAGAAGCTAGAGCTAATGTACCAAGCAGTGATTTAATTAATACAGTTCATGTGTAATTATTTTGGGGGACTGGGTAGCTGGGAAATGATCAAGTGGCCAAGTGGCCTGCTGCTACAATAGTCAAGATTGTATTCATGTTAGTTAGATTTTTTTTAAATATATAGAGATATATTTCAGTTAGTTAGGTATTCTTCAAATCATTCAGAGAACTTCAGAATATGGCATTTAAATGTTTTAAGAACTTAGTACTTTTCATGACAATGAGACACATCTGCTCCTGGCAGCACCAATCTACTTCAAGAGGAAGATGGGCATTGAAGAGGCGCCTTATGGATTTGGTTGACCATTTTGAGCAAGAAACTGCTAAACTGCTCTTGCTTGGACTGCTTAACTGGACATGCAGGACCCACAGAGAAATGACTGCTGAATTTGCCTAAAGATGAGATTGTCCTTTGGGGATTCTGCTACATGAAAGAGTCTACTAGACATTCTGCAGGACACAGAAGAAAGTGACTGACAAACTGCTAATATATGCAGAACTGTCTTTGAAGTTTACTGCTTTGTGGAAAAGTCTGCTGGATACTATGGGCCTGTAGGCTAAAGATGGATTCCACAATGATTCAGAGGAACTCTGGGTGACTGTCCAGGCAGTGAGATGCCTCTGTCAATTCTAGAGTTTTGGAAGTTGCTTATTGCTTACAATGTGCTTCCTGTTTACTTAGGCAATGTTATATCCTTCTGGAGTCTTTGATGGAGTTGAAGAGTAGATAGTAACAATACAGTTTTCCTTCGTTTTGATAAAATATAGAATAGATATAATTGTAATTCTTGCTTGATAACTATTTTATTTTATGTAATTTTACTATGTTAAAGATAAAGCCTTCTTTTATATTTAAACAAAAAAGGGAAGGCGATATGAGATTTCCCTCTATATGCTGTGATTACCATGAATAAATAACTGCTTTGAGCCTATAACAGAGCAAGGCAGGGTGGAGCAGAGCTAGGTAGAGAGAACTGGACTGAATTCTGGGAGAAAGAAAGGAGGAGTCAGGGAGAAGCCATGGATCCACCACCTGAGACAGATGCTGGGAACTTTAGCTGGTAAGTCACAGCTACCTAGCAATACACAGATTAATGGAGATGGGTTAAATTAACATGTAAGAGTTAATCAGTAAGAAGCTAGAGCTAGTGGGCCAAGCAGTGATTTAATTAATACAGTTTCTGTGTGATTATTTTGGGTCTAAGATAGCCGGATGGCCAGGAACCAACAAGCGGCTTCTAGCAAGAAGCCATGACATAGGCCAAAGCAGCTTCTTTATAATCAATAATAATAAAAGATATTCACAGCATACAGAGGGGAATCCCACATCAATAACCAGAGTAAGTATCTATTCCAGTAAGGACAAAGCATTGTTTTTTTCCATTGAGGAAGTGGTCCAATAAGTCAACTGATAACAGGTTATTGACTTCTCACCCCAAGGAATGGTGCCATATCTGGGAATCAATGTTGGTCATTGGGCCGTGCTTTTGGCAGATGTGGCATTTAGCAGTAGCTGTAGCCAGGTCATCCTCAGTAAGTAGAAATCAATGTTGTTGAACTGTGGACTTACAGAATGGCTTAGCCAATTTCATGCTATTACATACAGTATTTCTTCTGAACAAGGAAATCCCTTAATAGCTAGAGAAGTGTGATCATGAGCCCACTATCATGGCATCAACTTTCTTAACATGTTCTCTACCACCCCAAAGCATTGGGACAGAAAAAAAAGACAGACTAGCCTTTGGAAGACATAGCTACAGTGCCAATTATGTGTCAGTCACCTGGAAGGCTTGAATAGGGTTCTCCCTAAGGCAGTATATTTTTTGAATCAGCATCTAATACATGGTACAGTTACTTCCATATCAAAGAGCCATAGGTCCATAAGCCAAGGTCTGAAAAAGGAAACATTTACATACATTATTACCCCTATTGATCCACTAAAAAAACTTTTGCATCCTTTCCCTCACATTATATTGCAAGGAGATTGCTTGTTTGTCCTGGCCACCCAGCCCTAAAATAATCACACAGAAACTGTATTCATTAAATCACTGCTTGGCCCATTAGCTCTAGTTTCTTATTGGCTAACTCTTACATCTTAATTTAACCCATTTCTATTAATCTGCATCTCACCACTACGAGCAAAATTTCAGCAAACCTACCTTTGGCCACGGAACCATGCCATCTCCCTGACTCAGCCTTCTTCCTCCCAGCATTCCATTTAGTTTTCTCTGCCTACCTAAGTTCTGCCCTATCAACAGGCCAAAGCAGTTTTTTGATTCATTAACCAAGAAAAGCAATGCATAGACAGAAGTACCTCCCAAACCATCTCCCCTCTTCTGTTTAAATACATAGGAAGGCTTTAACATAGTAAAATTCTAGAAAGAATTACAGTTACAGTATTTATATCTACTTTATCTTTTATCATGTCTAAGGAAAACTATAACTATAAGTATAAATTCTTCAATTCCATCAAAGACTCCAGAAGGATATAATATTACCTAAGTAAATAGGAGGTACATTGTAAGCAACTTCCAAAACTCTACAAATGACAGAGACATCTCGCTACCTGGACAGTTACCCAAAGCTCTTCTGTACCATTGGGGCATCCATCTTCAGCCTACAGGCCCATAGAATCCAGCAGACTTTCCATGAAGCAGGAAATTTAAAGACAGTTCAGTCACTTTCTTCTGTATCCTACAGAATGTCTCGCAGACTCTTTCATGAAGCAGGAACCCCAAAGGTTCATCTCACATTTAAGCAAGTTCAATAGTCATTGTTATGTGGATTTTGCATGTCCAGTTCATCTAACAAACTTCATAAGGAGCATCTTTGATGCCTATCTCCCTCTTGAAGTAGATTGCGCCGCCAGGAGCAGATGTGTCTCATTGTCATAAAAAGTCCTAAATTTGTAAAACATTTAAATGCTATATTCTGAAGGTCTCTCAAAGATTTAAAGCATATCTATCTAACTGAAAGATATCTCTACACATCTAGAAGATCTAACATGACTATAAGCTTAACTACTATCTATTAACTTATATTTAATTATATATTACTTTTTTTAAAAAATGAACTGCATAATGAAAATACCTTAATCAAGAACAGAAATATACATATAACAAAATTGACCTTAAATTTGTATCAATAAACCAAGATTCATAGCAATGCAAATCTCTATAGCATATCTCCCTTAAATTGTAAACAAACATTTATAAACAATATTTGGAAATATGAGTATAGATATTTCTCTCCAATGTGCTTCCTGCTGTTTACTGAACAAAGTAATTTTTTGAGGGGTGTTCAACACAACCTTTCAGGAGGTCTTGTTCCATGAAATCATATTGGTCTGGAAGCAACCCACAGTTTCTCATCTTCTGTGGAAATAAGAGAAAAACTTTTCCTTAGATCCAAATTTAAAAGTCATGATACTTTTATAATGTACACGTTGGTTTAGCTGAGCAGCCCACATGATGAAATGTCTCTTTACTTAGCTCCTTCACAGTCAAAAATTTCAAAGATAACACAATAATATACATAATCCAGACTCTCTGTGAATTTTCCATTTTCACATGGCTCATTTTTCTTCTTTTAATCTATTACTATCTGTACTATGTCTCTTTAAAGACTTTACTCCCTTTTTTAAAAGCATTAACTTTATTTTATGACTCTCTATACTCTTTTTCTTCTCTCTTCCAAGCCTACGTACATTTATCCTAACACTACGACTCATCTGGATTTGTCTTTATTGCATATCTATAATTATTTCCTGACCAGAAGCACTTCTTACAATGTTAAGTGCTTAAGAATCTAAGCTGCAACATAACTAGGCTACATATGGTACTAGCACTGCATGCTTGCCCCACCCAGTCCAGCATGGCAGAGCCGCTTGCGCCTGTGAGCCACACACACTGCCACACTTCAGGCATACAGCCAGTCCGAGTTGCCATCAAGCAAGCTGCAGCACTCTGCTCATATACCCCACTCAAATGCTCTGTAGCCAGACCTCCTGCCTGAAGGAGTCAGAGTTTACACTGGCAGGAAACAGAAAGCTGGTGTTTTAAAATGGCCATGGTTTTTTTACTGCTTTGCTGAATCAGGAAAATCTCTGTTAAAGGAGCTGCGGCAAACTTCCAACAAACAACAAGAAGGTGTGTTAAACTCTCTATTGTTTTGTCTAGAATTCCTTTTCAAACTCTCTCAGGTTTTAAGCGGACTTAGTTGGCCATGTGGGTGCCAATTGTTGCAAAGAGACTACTTGCTTATCCCAGCCACCCAGCCCTGAAATAATCACACAGAAACTGTATTCATTAAATCACTGCTTGGCCTGTTAGCTCTAGCTTCTTATTGGCTATCTCTTACATCTTAATTTAACCCATTTCTCTTAATCTGCATATCACCATGAGGTTGTGGGCCTACCAACAAAGTTTCAGCACATCTACCTCTAGCCACGGATCCATGGCATCTCCCTGACTCTGCCTTCTTCTTCCCAGTATTCCATTTAGTTTTCTGTGCCTACCTAAGTTCTGCCCTATCAACATGCCAAGGCAGTTTTTTTTATTCATTAACCAAGAAAAGCAACACTCAGACAGAAGGACCTCCCACACCAACATTATTTTCTGTTGGCCTAGAAACTTTAGTTCCAGATGTGGAAAGACTCTTTCCAGAAGCCACAGCAAAACTTTCATTGAACTTGAAACTCAGATTTCCTCTTGGTCTCTTTGGGTTTTCTGCTATTCAACCAACAGGTTAGTATATAAATAACAGAATTAGGAGGTATTATTGATCTAGATTGCAATGGAAAACTTGGATTTCTTCTCCACAATGGAGGTAAGAAAATTTATGTCTGGAGTGAAGAAGACCATGTAGGACATCCCTTGATACTAACAAGTCCTGTAATTATGGTCAATTGGAAACTACAAAAGCATAAAACTTGAAGGATACTATAGGACACAGACAAGTCAGAAATGAAGATGTGAGTCTCATCTTCAGTGGAAAATCCAAGGCCAGCAAAGGGCTTGCTAAGGTTGGAGCAGAAACAAAAGTAGTAGTAGTAGAGTAAGGTAGTTATAAATACAGCCTAAGGCCACATGATTATCTACAGAAAATAGAAATTTTGTTTACATGAGTTTTTATGCTGTATTTTGTTAAGAATGTGTTTGTAGAGATATTTGTATTTTTATTTATGTTATGTCATATCAATTAATAGAATATCCAGGGTTATCATACATCACTTTGAGACCAGAATATTACACAAAGGACATTTCCACATATTTTAAATCTATAATTCATTTTCAGCTGTACATAGAACAGTTATATCATGTTAGGCATAATTATGACCTACTTAAACATGTAATGTATATCTGATTTTGTTCATTGTAGTCATATCATGTTTAGGCATTATTATGACCCGGATATTGTTTTCATTTGGAAATAATTCATGGCATGAAGAATTATAATTGTGTGTAAAATTGACAAGGAATAGACTTCTGATGGCTAATCTTACTTTTCAACTTGACTAAATCTGGATTTAACTAAAATCCAAAAATGGAGGGCACACAAGTGAGGAATTTTTGCTTAATTTGAAATAGGAAGATCTACATCTAATCCAGATCTTTAGATAAGAAGTAACACATTTTTAATCCTGGACAGAAATTCTGCTGAAAATCTGTATTCTGACATGGAAGAAGAAAATCTATGTTCTCTGCCTGCTTGTTGTCACCTTAGTAGAAATTAATTAATTCCTCTAATATCAATAGAACCTACTTCTTCAAGTTCCCTCCATATAATATAAATCAGGGAGACATCCTGCCTCCTAGACTAACATCTACTGCACTTTTGGACCATGCATTAACAAAGAGCCACTGTTGGATTATCTGGACAGAAACACATAAATTATTCCAATAAACCTTTCTTTTTATATAGAGATTCATTCTAAAATTTAGGTTACTCTATAAAACATTTACTTATATATAAAGCTATTTGGAAAGACAAAATGTCTAGAAAGAAGAGACAAAAAGAACATGGTAAATAGAGGAAGAGAATTACTCTCAAAGTATGTGAGACACTTGAATGAAAATATCATTGTGAATCCTGTTAGTTTTTGAAATGAAGATATGGTGACTGTGTGTATATAAAATAATTTAAATAATTAAAAAACTTACAGTGAACAAAGTGTGCAAAATTAATGGCATATTAGAGAAGTCACAATATGACATACAACAATGGGCAAGAAAACAGTTACAAATAAGTCAGCTCATCTCGTATTTTTGCTTTATGATCATTACAATTACAGTGTTTTACAAATAGCTACCTAAATGGAAAAAAACAAAGAGAATGTAGACAAGTTTATCATTATTTTGTTGTTAGTTATATACTTCCATCATCTACACCTCAAGATTGAAGTGTGCCATCAGTAATTGGCTCTTACTACTGAGTTTTGAATGATAACTCACAGAGTGATCAGCAATCCTTTCCAGCTGCATACCCTGTGACAAACAGTATGACAAGATAAGGCACAGAGACAATATCACCAGTTACAATGATAGGAATATACTGGGGTATTAAACCACTTTTTGGGTGGATTTAAGACCCACTCCACAAGATATAACTCATCCCTGGAACTGTTAGCAGGGTCAAGAACCTATAGCTAGATAGCTTATAGATATTAGGAGAGAGCCAGCTACTATTACTTTAAAGAGAAATAGTACTTAACTGAATCCTAATGATGCATGTTGATTTTGTTTTTTACAAAACATTAAATTGCAGTTAACACCAAGACCCACAACTAATCAAGGTGCAGAGAATAAGAGAGTACAGAGGGCTCAGTACTGAGTGGGACTTTTTTCACATCCTCACATTGCAAGACACAGTAATCACTGAAGAACTAGGGCCAGTATGTTGTAAGATCCAGAGATTATGGAAGAATACAAGGAAGAAGTACTTTCCAAACAAAATGGCTAATAGCTATATGAACTCAAACAACAGTAATCACAAATACAATATATATAGTGCTTCAAGCCACACAAAAGAGTAGCAAGTATGTGTTCCACGGGTTGATCACAATGTCCCACCACTAGCTGAAGAGCTACTAGTAATTGAAAGATGACATGAATATGAGACTTAGTTTTCTTAAATGTATTTCTCTAAATAGGTGAAACATCACATAACCAAGAGTATATACTGGAGTTCATTGTTTAAAAATAAGAACAAAAATTTGGGTTATGAAATAAGAGGTGGACATATAATGATTGAGCAGGAATGAATATAATCTAAATGTACTAGAAAAAATCAAGGAATGAATAAAAGTATTTTTAAGAATGTCATCCCTCTAAATGGAATTTAATGCCTTCATTCTAGGAGAGAAAAAGACTGTACAGATCCTCACCAAAAACAATGAACTGAGAAAGAACAACCATTTCTTCAGTTGATAAATGAGCTAATTTCATCCAAAATAAAGTGTGTAAATTTGTGGAAGTTTATAGCAATATGAGTCAGTTAGAAAGCATTGCTTGCAGTGTTGTAGATAGTGGAAATAGGCAAGAATTTCTTTCACTAATGTTTTATTAATTCTAAAAAAACAAATTGTTCTGAAATCTATGTACCAAACATGTTGACATCATTTACCACATCTTTTTTATTTTGATTGGCTCTGAGTAAAGTAAATATTGAGACTTACTCAGTCAATTGATTTACAAAGTCCATAAAAATTGATTGACACAATTAAATGCTCAACTGGAGTAACCTCCAGCCCCACTTTACCTTCCATCTGCTGCTCTAGTTTCATTAGTGTTCTAAATCTCTACTGCCCAGGTTTCATTCACAATTTTGCCTCAGAAAGGCAGGTTGACCAATTGTAAACAAATACGATGAGAATTGAAAGAACCATTTTAAGAACGAGTAAGAAAATGTGATGTAAACAAGTATTAAGAAGACATATTCCCACACTGAAGAAGTTTATGAGAAAGTACTTATCTCAATCAGAACAAATAGATAACTTCTTCATAGCAGTCTTTTTTGACAAATACCATTACTTCTCAAATAATTAATGTAATCCTTGTTTTTATGTCCTTCAGTTCTTTTCTCTACATTTCGGTTCTTTCATAGTCATATTTGAACTAGCACCAATGCTCTATTATAGTCTTGGTAACTGTTCTATATTTAACAAGCCTTCATTAATAGTCATCCAGTGTTTAACTTCCTCATCAATGGAAGAATAAAAAATAGAGGCAAACTGTCTAGATGGGACAAGGAGTTACATTCATCAAAAACTTGCAGATACATCTTCTGCTTATTGTGCTGGGCCAGGCTCACATCTGACATAATGAGACATGGAGAAATCTCATCCATGCCATCTGTGAGTAAAACAGAGGTAATTAATAACCAAAGCCTCAAGATAATCACAGTGAATTCTCAGTTCTGGGCAGTCCTTCAGTTACACTGTTGCCAATAGACTGGATTTGCCATCATTGAATTCCATAGTAGTAAAATCTATATAGATTTCTCAAAGTAACAACTTAATATTTTTATATTAAAAATGTGGAACTAATATAAGGTATTTTTATCTTATTTATGCTACTCAAAGCATATATTATGGACATTTTAGGTTTTCCACTATTAAGAACACATGCAAAAACCTATAATTTAGCAAGAACCATTTTAAAAATCTTATTAAATATGTGTATGCTCTTCTGTGTATATTATAGATAGACAGATATAGATGTAGAATTGTATACAGATATAACCACAGCAGGAAGCACAGGAAGAGCTGTGAAATTGAGGCCAGCCTAAAGAACATGGTAAGATTAAAAACTAAGCATGTATCACAAGTTACAGAAAACATCCATAAAATATAGATGCCTACATGAACAATAAACTGAGAATAAAGACATAGGAGAAATTTTCATTCATCCAAAAATTAACACATGTAATTATGTCTCCTAGAAATATCAGCAGGCACACCCATAATAACTTACCCTAATATCTAAGGAGCAATACCAATAAACAGACTTTCATGGATGGGGAAACATAAGGAGACCTAAACCATACACAAGCAAATAACAGTAATTAAGGTACAGTGACAGAGTGGAATTAGATTTCCTCAAGTAATAGAAGACCAATTAGTTATCCAATTTGAAATGGTCAGTTCTGAAAACATACTTATTATCAATGTTATACATATTCAGCAGGCTGTATTTATATCTTTTTATATATATATATACACACAAATTTAATATCTATTTATTTAAACTATTATTATAAACAAATCTGCATGCAATATCCAATAAAAATAAAAGAGGGCACACATTAGAAAGAGAAGAAGGAAATACAAATATGAAAGTCTTTGGATGAGAAAAGGAAAGTAGAAAATGACAAAATTACACTACGATCTCAAAATGAAATGCTTTTAAAATTAACTTATCTATTTTCAAAGGAAGATAAACACTCAGAGCATCAATTTCTTTGTTCATATTTGTCACAAATATTTGTTTACAACTCGGTAAAATTAAGACAAAATCACTAATAGCCACCATATAAAGAAGGACAAGGTTAAGGAACTGTTTTCTTTTCTTATCACTGGGACAAAGTGTACTTGTAAGAGACCTTAAACAGTGCCTAGCTGGTTATTCATTGATGTCTGAAAGTACAACAGATCAATTCTGTGACTATGAGCTGTGGTGCTGCCTGAGGCACACGTGTCAGTCAGAAGCATCTCCATCGATCCAGTTGTGGTGTTTGTGCTCATTCTTACCTGACTACTTCTCTTACTCTGGAAACAGAGTTTTAAGAGAAGGAAGCTACCTCCAAAGTCTACTTCTCTCCCAATTATTGGCAATATGCTCCTGATAGAGGAGATGAATATAAACCAATCCTTGACCAATGTAAGTATGTCATTATGTTCATCAAGTATTTGCAAAGTGAGATATAAATCATGCTGATTTCAATGAAGTTCTAATAATAGAGAAAGTATTTCCTTTAAACTGAGTGTGATGTCAAAAACAATAAAGTTTTATGTTTATTCTCTCATTTCCCTCTAGTTCTGCTCTGGGAATTAGTATTGAGCAATGCTTTAGGTTGGAGAACATTTAAGTCATTGCATTTCAAAATATAGTCACAGAAAATAAATTTTTGTCTATTTCTTCAAATACTTATCTTATAATCTCTTTCTATTATTTTGCCTAAAGGTGAAGAGTGAGGAACATTTCACTCAATGTGTCATAATTTTAGAAATTAATTTTTCTCAGATTAGTCATTCATGTTTTATTCTGAAGAACTAACTGGATCCTTATTTGTAAGGGATGGTCTTACATGGATGGGCATGGGCTCACACATGCAATAAGCAGTGTATCTTAGCTCAAGCTATGGTTTCACAATCTCCTTTGATTCAATACAAAACCTCTGCCTTGGGCCAAGGCAGAGGATGGTACATAGTGTGAATATTTTTTGAACAGATGATGAATGATGTGGTGGAGTTTCTACGATACTCACTCTTTGATTTTTTGTAACAGTAGATAAGAACTGGATGTAAACACTTGTGGTGACCTAAGAGTTTAAATTTCTACTCTTCATCAGAGGCTCTCTAGTTTTCAAAAGAAAGTGCTTGACACCTGGGTCTACAGCAGTCCTGTGACTACTAATGTCTTGAGTTAGTGTTAGAGTGATGCTCAAGCATCCAATAATCAATAAGCATAGTGTGAATTTTGAGTCTTTACTCATTTGCATTAGAACCTTGGAAATGAATGTGGAATTTTTACTTCAGTGACCTGTTAAATATCTTAGTGCCATAATTCCTTGGCTTTAGTATGTCAACTTCCTGGGATATTAGCTGGAATATGAAAGGTCATCTATACGTGATAATCAGCATAATGTAAGATATATACAGACTTCAAACTTAGATGTTCTGGATAAAAATAACACAATACTATTACCAGTATAAATAGGTTGACTCTAAGGAAGCTACAGTTACATTTTGTTTTTACTAATATTTGTATTTTCTATTTTTATTTCAGTTCTCTGAAGTCTATGATCCAATGTTTACACTTTATTTGGGTATGCAACCCACTGTGGTGTTACATGGCTATGAGGCAATAAAAGAAGCTCTCATTAACAGTGGTGAAGAATTTGCTGGAAGAAGACAGCTCCCAATTTTTGATAAGGTTTCCAAAGGCCTAGGTAAGTGTGCATGTGTATATGTTTATACTGTGAAGTATATATTGTGTGTTGGACTGTGGCAAGCAGAGACCATGATTTCTCTTCAGAAATAGGTTTTGTAATCTTTATCTGACACCAGTATGCTCCTCTATCTCTCAGACCTACACCCTAGCATCTGTTACAATTTCTTTAGTTGTTGACTTTAGCAATGGAAATGAATAGGAAGAAACAAGGCACTTCTCACCCATGGCTCTGTGGATTTTGGAAATGGAAAAAAGGAGTATTGAGCCCCACAATAGAGAAGAATCCCAGTTCCTTGTAGAGGAACTGAAGAAAACCAAAGGTTTGTAGTCTGATTTTACATCTTGGTTTATGAATGGCTTTATGAGTCATAGTGTTCCCATCCTATCCAAAGCATTTCTTTCTAATGAGATGTCATGAATATGGGTCTTATGTTAATTTTCCATTATATTATAGAGCTATACATTCCACTGAGAACAAAGGTCATTTTTGCTTTGCATATCATCTAACCAGATGATAATTGTAATGATAATGTTTCCTAACAACTCATAAGAAGTCTTAACTAGATAGTATTTATTTTCTTCTCTTCTCTTTTCTTTCTTTTCATTTCCTTTCTCTTCTTGAACAGCAATTGTCAAGATTGTTTCTCTCAAGTGTCTAAGATTACTTCCTGGATCATTTCCATAGTTCTTCCTAACAACAGTGTGATGTATGATCTTCATTTATCAGTTGAGTGTAGTAGAATTTTCATCAATTATTTTATCTCTTCTTATAGAATTGTTTTAAAATGCTATCAATATTTCTTTGTGCATAGCATTTAGTGTTTTGATTTATAACCTTAATAAAACATATTTCAACCAAAATATTCAAAATTAGTACATGGAAAAATACTAAAATGATTCATTTTATAGGAAAGTTTACTGTCTAGTAATTCCCTTTGTGTCTTTAGTATTTCATAGCATTTTAACATTACAGATTTTTGCGTTAGAAAAATTATGACAGTTACTGTAACACTATAGATGTTATTCACCTATTGCTTGTAAGGAAAGAATCTTATTAAGTCCTTGAATTTCTAAGTGAATTTTTTTTTAACATTTCTTCTTTGAAACACAGTAAAACCTGACAATTAGATTTTACATTTGAATTGCATGCACACATAAAATAAGAATCTCAAAGCTGTACATTCCATACTCTGCTTAAAATATGATAGCCTACAGCATTTCAATATTTTAAATGTCTGGTATAGCAACAGTAACCTCAACAAATTCTTTACATTCAAGTGTCCAACTTTGTTAAATAAAGTGGCCCTTATTTGAGTCTGCATAAATAGGATCACCTTTAACACAAAGAATGTTGTTCTCTTGGTGACAGAAAGTCTAGCAGATTAGGAAGAAAAGAAAATAGACATTTTCTCCTACTTTGTCTTTGTTTTCGCATTGTCATAAAAATGATCAAGCAAAGCGTGTGGCAATACTTATAACATGCTGAGCCCTCCTACCTCATCTTTCAAGAAGAAAGAGCATGAAGAGACATGCCCTCATTTTATGTTGGGGTAATTGCTGAACTGAGGCTCCCTCTTTTGTGCTGACTGTAGTTTTGTCAATTCAATTAAAAATAATCAGCACAGAAGATGATTACTCATTTTCTTATAAAATCAATTACACAGTCTATGTAATATATATTTTAATAATATCTGTAATAAAATATCTTGATACTTACTGTAAAAGAAAATACCCACAACTGTCTGTTTTACTCAAATGTATTAAATGTGAAGTTGGCCATGATGTATATTTACCTTCTTTTCAGTAAATGTTATTGTTGAAAATTTGTTGGATGCTTCTGTGCTATCACAGATGCATTCTTCTTCTCTTTTTTTGGAACCAAAATTTCAAGCCTTTCATAAAGCATCAAAGACATGCAATAAATGGCACATGTTTAAACTATTTTAATAAGGTTGCAATTCTATAAAACTATCCTCAAAATCGTAATAGACCTGTCTACCTGTATATGTAATTTGTCCATTAACATTTCTTTGTTTTTTGTTTATTTTATTTTATTTAGTTATTTATTTTTCCATTCAAAAATTTCCACTTCCTCTCTCCTCCCATTCTCCTCCCACTACCCCACTCACCCTCCTCCCTCCCGCTCCAGTCTTAAGAGAGGGCAGGGTACCCTGCCCTGTGGGAAGTCCAAGGCCCTCCCGCCTCCATCCAGGCCGAGGAAAGTATGCATCCAAACAGACTAGGGTCCCAAAAAGCCAGTACATGCAGAAGAAACAAGTCCCAGTGCCATTATCATTGGCTTCTCAGTCAGCCCCCATTGTCAGCCACATTCAGAGAGTCCGGTTTGATCACATGCTCGTTCAGTCCCAGTCCAGCTGGATTTGGTGAGCTCCCATTAGATCAGGCACAGTGTCTCAGTGGGTGGACCAACCCCTCACAGTCCTAACTTCCTTGATCATCTTCTCCCTCCTTCTGCTCTTCAACTGGACCTTGGGAGCTCAGTCCAGTGCTCTGATGTGGGTCTCTGTCTCTATCTCCTCCATTGCCAGACGAAGGTTCCAGGTGATATTCATCCTGAGTGAGATAACCCAGACCCAAAAAGATGAATATGGTATATACTCACTCATTAGTGGACTCTAGCCATAAACAAAGGACATTGAGCCTATAGTTCATAAGCCTAGAGAAGCCAAATAATAAGGTGAACCCAAAGAAAAACATATATAGATCCTCCTGGAAATTGGAAGCAGACAAGATCGCCAGGCAAAAGTTGGGAGCATGGGGGTGGGGGGA